>CAUYQG010164020.1:0-19840 GCA_963574415.1 Tarsius wallacei
AGAGAACTGGATTAAAAAATGTGGTAGCCGGGCTTGGTGGCTCAGCCTGTAATCCCGCGCCTTGGGAGGCTGAGGTGAGTGGATTGCCTGAGCCCGCGGGTTCGAGACCCGTCTGGGCAGGCGAAACCTCATCTCTACAATAAATCAAAAAAATTAGCCGGGCGTGGTAGCGCACGCCTGTAGTTCCGGCTACTCGGAAGGCTGAGGTGGAAGGATCACCGGAGCCCAGCAGGTCGAGGCTGCGGTGGCCGGAAGCGGCCACTGCACTCTAGTCTGGGAGACGGAGTGAGACGCCAACTCAAAAAAAAAAAAAAATGTGGTACATATGCACGATGGAATACTACGCAGCCATAAAAAAGAACAAAATCATGAATTTCGCAGCAACCTGGATGGAACTAGAGTCTATATACTGAGTGACCTCTCACAGAAACAACGATCTGAATATTGCATGTTCTCACTCACATAGTGGACCTTGAACATTCATCGTAATACTATAAGAAAAGGACTGACAGTGGTGGGAAACTATGGTGGGGGAGGGGAAGGGAGGTGGGCTTAACAGTAGCAATATCTGTCTGGGGGCGGGGAAACACCCCTTATCCACAAGGTTGTCTGAACAAAGCATATTTGTACACCTAACCCTTAACTGTACCCCACAATATCAAAATAAAAAATATTGATATAAAAAAAAGACTTTAGGTAATCGTTTGAGTTGATCTTTGCATTTGCTAGATACAAGGTAGTAGTCTCTGGCTACAGGAAGGTGGTTCTTCTGTTTGTTTCCACGATCTGCATAAAAATCTGTCTGACTTCATGAATATAGAGACCAGGTTTACCACTTCTGAAGAGGAGACCATTAAGATTCATTCCTCATTCTGTCTCTTTACTGTGGGTGAAGAATCACCATGGAATAAAATGAAACTAATTCCATGCCCTACTATGTATAATTTTCTCCCTTGTGCAAAATTTCACAATTTGTAAGAAATATTGATCTTTTTCTCCCAAAGGAGAACTATTTGGCAGGCTTAGAACTCTTGTCCCCTTGAACTTGGACTTTAAGTTACTCTTTTTAATAGCAGGTTTCCATAAGATTATATTTAGGGTCTCTAGCAAATCTTGAATTTCAGATTTCCAGCGAACTTTAGCTATGCTGTACGGTAGGTTAAGACTCATGTCTACGACTTTTACTCCAAGACCAGCCAGTAAAGGACAAAAGACTTCTACGTTTAGTCAAGATTCATTTCAGTAAGAAATAATCGTATCTGACTGATTTTCGGGACCAGAAGAAGCCTTTAAAGGTAACTCTCAGAATTCTCATTTTATGGTCATATTGGCTGTTTTTGTCCCTATAGGTTTGCCATAGGACATAGTGACTATCCTGGTGTTTGATTTTTTTTTTTTTCCTAGAAATTTCTCTGAAAAATGCAAGGCTTTTGGTGAGAGCAAACTTGCGATCATGATAGTTGGCCTCTGGTCTACATAGATTTTGTAATTCCTTGGGCAACTCTTGTAATTATTGTTATCCTCTCAGTAGCTAAAAATTTAGAGTAGTTGAAATCTGTGGGAGTGAACCTCTGGGGACCAAAAAAATGTGACATATTTGGGAACAATACTTAAACAGATGAACCAGCTGAAATATAGTTATGTGAATTTATTGCACGGATGCTGTACCTTTTGGTCTATCTATTCCTATTAAATAAGTATTATTTTTCTCCTCTTGAATGTTGCTGTAAACAATGGTGCCCTTTGTAGCATATGTTTGATTTTGTTTTTTAATGTTTCATATGAAAATTACCCTAATTTTACATGTGTTTTCCATTGTAAATAAGCCTGTCTTCTTATCTGGATTGTTTTGTGTATATATATTCTATGGATTAACTACTTTTACAGCTTTAATCCTGTATTATTTATTCTACTTTGTTTTGTGAAAAGGGGGAAATTTTTAAAAAGCTGAAAAAAAGGGTATAGCTCTAATGTGTTCTAACATGGAAAACTCTTCTATATATACATATATATATTTTTAAAAGTCAGGTTGAGGAATGCTAGTCATACAATAAATCATTTTTGTTAACTTGCTTGTACACAGAAAATTCCATAATACTTCATACATATATTTTATAGGTACAGTTTATGTTCATAAATGCATAGAACAAGGTCCATAAAGGTGAACTTCGCTCTGGTGATAGTAGTTAATGTGGGAGGGCAGAGAGGGGATCAGGATTTGGGATGGTCACCAGGGAAAATGTTGGCTTAATCTACAATGTTCGGTTATGTATTGCTTTTGCAATTAAAATTTAATTTTAAAACAGCATAAATACCAGTGCAAACATGGCTTAGAACAGAATTACCCACTGGTCTTGACAATTGACAACAGCAATTGTATTGCTTTCGTATTTGGCTTAGGGCAATCTGCCTAATCACAGTTTTTCATTACAGTTTGCTCTTTTCTGCATACAGGGCCTCGCCTTCTGGTTTTGAATCCTTCTGAACTCACCCAGTATGACTTAACTGATAAGAGACGAAAGTAGTAGACATGTAGTTTTTAGCAGGAATAACTACACAGAGAAGATTCTGAAGCCTAAAGGAAATCTATAATTCATCTAGCCCAGCTACCATCCCAGCATTCCTTTGCCTTATGTTAATAATGCGTCTCTAATCATCAAAGTCAGTTTATTTTTTCCCACAATTGGAATCAGATTATCAGCCATTAGGCCTGATTGATCAGGTAAACAAGGGGGATCTGGCCACCCTAAAGGTCAGCTCAATTTGTTAAGTGGTCTCAGTTAATTTCAACAACGTTACCATTCAGCCAGATGCTTCCAGGTGCATTTTCTTTCTACTTTCTTTGTTTGCCCTATGAAATTGTCTTGGGGCAAGCTTCAGGGTGCAGTAAGAACAGAACATCCTTGGCCTATGCGGCCCACATTGCCTTTGGAAGGCAGCAGTAAACAATATGGCTCTGTTTCCCACTGAGCCATAGTATGGAAACAGGGTTCTCAACCCAGTGTCCAGGCAGCCATTCACAGTCCGTAGAAACTGGTGTGAAACATGACACCTATTTTCCTCCCTGATCTAGGCAAACTGGCCGACTTGAGAATCTCTCTCAGAAATCAGAGGCAGATTTCAGGTCCTGCTCTCACCCAGGGGCATACTGCAGTGAGCTCCGTGTGGCTGAAGGCATAGAAGGAGGCCTCAACCCCATCAATTCCACACCTAACAATCTCAGGTTAAGTATACTTGACCTAGTACCTTGCACTTGGTTAGTGTCTAATGAATGCTTACTTGATTGGATCTGTGCCCTACTTAATCTGCCTTTAATTGAAGTCATAGAAAGTATAAAAATGAAGTCATCATGGCTTGCAACTGACAAATGCATTAAAGTGATTAGAGGAAGGAAAAAAAGACCTTGCAGGATGACAGATCTTCAGTTTTTATCAGGAAATTCATTGAGAATATCTTTGTATTTTCATATTTGATCACACGATATAACAAAAAGTTACCCTGGAATAATCCAAGATTACACAGAAAATGCTTCTTATTTTAATGAATTGTTATGGAACACGTGAACTTGACTTTAAGCCTTGCCTCTGTCTTAACCCAGACATGAATACGTAACTGGATTTACTTGGGAGTAAATCCCATCTCTGGAGATTGCATTGTACCTAAGTCATGTAAATAGGTTTGTGGCTTCGAAGGAAACCACTTTGGGGTAACTCTTCTGGGTTCAAGTACTTAACTCACTGTGTGACCATGGGCATATTACTTAACTCTCGCTGAGCCTCAGCTTCTCCATTTTCAACATGAGGATATTAAAAACACTTTCCTCTCTGGGCATTGTGAGGTCTGAATGGGATGATCTGTTTAAAGAACTCAGTATAGTGCCTGCGACATTAGTGTTCAGAAAGGGAGTCCTTTTTATTCTCAAACCCTGTCCCTGTCCCTGGTTCTGAGTCAGTCCTGGCAGTGCAGACAAGGGCCTCAGACAAAGGAGTTTAGAATCAAGTCATACAAAGAATCTGGGACCTGATTAGACAGAATGACCCTCTTTCTCTTGTCCCTTCTTGCCCATTTTGCAGATTTGGGTTTCTACTGTGGTGAGCACAAATTTGTACCACCATGCACACACACATGCACACACTCACACACATTCCATAGACTCTATCACTTCTCTGTGTGATACTAATCTTCCTCCAGGATCAAGGCTCTGTTCTGAACCCCAGTTCATCTTCTGAGCCCAGTGTTCAGCTCCGCTCTTGCCAGCCTCTTCCCTGGAGGCTGGATCATGTTTTTCTGACTTCCGCATTCTGCAATGGCTGGATAAACCTCCTAAGCCAGCACCCTCTAAATCAGATCCAAGAAACTCTGCTTGATGGGCTCAGTACAGAAACAGATTTGGGAAATACACAAACACAGTGAAACAAAATCTCCCAGAGGACTTTCAGTGCCTTTATTAAGCAAACACATAGTGTCAGTCTCCAAGAGAGGGTAGAATCTGCAGTATTCCCCAAACTTTGCTGTTGATGGAATCTCTTCATTTAAAGACCATCTTTATGCTACTGGCCACAGGTTCCTAAATCTGAGCTCTTGGAGGGCACAGATCATTTGGTCTATCTTTGTAAGCCCAGTACCTGACACACAGCATATCTTCTACCAATCTTCTTTGAGTTGAATTGCATTCTTACCATTTATTCTAGCTTTGCCTCATTCCACACCGAACAGAGCCAACAGTACCTTGTCTATAGAGAAGACTGAACACCTGGGCAAGTTGCCTGGAGGTTTTTCACAACCAGGCATGCTTCATGACCACCTCTGAGCTCTTTGTTCAACGCCCCTTGGGAGCCCTTGTTGGGACTGGATTTCATGGTCATATGCCAACTTCAAGCCCAGGATTGACATGTAGTATGTAGGCACCAGTGCAGCTGTTCCTATTGCCCTGGCAGGGGGAAGACGGTACCTCTCTCCTCGCCTGAGCCCACCCACTGGACTCTAAGAACAACATTCATTTTTACCAGCCCAGGCAGTTTCCCATCTCTGCTTGTCTCATGCTTCCCAACGGCAGAGAAATAATAATTGTGTAACAGACACATGTTGGGACCTCCATATGGTACATTTCTGTCCTTTTTCCCCTCACAATATTCTCCTGAGTGTCAAAATAAATGATAACCACCCTGTCACTCCCTGAGCCAGATGAACTAGTTGTGGCTCCTCAAAAAAAAAAAAAAAAAAATTCCAGGTTGCTTGTTGAAAGTCTCAAGTCAGGCCATCATTTGCTTTTGTCGAAGGACATGGCTGCCAGTCTGACAGGCTGATTAACAAGCCTGATTGCTTCCTCGTGGTCAGGTAGCCCCTTCCTCTTGGCTGCAGCTTTCTGATTAAAGAAAGTGCCGCATGGTGTCTTGACCTTGAAAGCTGGTGTTTGAAGTTTTGCTTCCCTGTGACTTCAAGCACAGGGAGCCCTTGAGAAAGAGAATGCAGATCTGACAACGAGGTCCTGTTTTCAGCTAGTCTCAAGGATGAGGAGACTCCAAAAGACAGTGACAAAATTATTCGGTTCTTAAAATATCTTTGACTTCATCCCTAAACATTTCCTTTGCCTGATCAAAAAGTGTCAGGCTCCTTTTTGAAAAAAACAAAACAAAACAAAAAACCCCGGAAAAAACCTTATTCCCATGAGCAAATCATGTATTGAGACACAGACATTCAGATCTATATTCGGCACTGGACTTTCTTCTTTCTTTCTTTCTTTTTTGTTTAATTATGGTTTATTCACATGAGAAAACTATACAACAGCAAAAATGGACAAATCATAGTTATAATGCATTGGTTTGGATAAATTTCACAATGTTGAGTAAAAGCAAACTATAAAAATTATATACAGTATTATTCCATTTACATAAACTACAAAACAAGTAAAACTACACTGTCTATTTTTGAGAAAGAGAGAGTAAACCATAAAAACAAGCAAGGAAATCGTTATCCCAAATATTATTTCCTCTGTTTGAAAATGAGGGGAATAGAGTCACGGATGGCTTACACAACTTTTAGGGTACTGAAATGATTTATTTTGTAACCTAGGGATTAAGGGTTACATAGGTGTTAGTTTTATCATCATTCCTTGAACTATACTTATATATTTAATACACTCTTCTGTTATGTTTAATATATTTTATAGTAACATTTTTAAAAAATTTAAAATGGATACTTGTTCAACTGAGTTTTAAACTAAGATTCACACTTTCTATACATGGTTTCTACTTTTCCATCTGGATTACCTACTCCTTGGAGTGATAGGTCATATTTTTGTCATCTTCCCAGGAGTAAAACTTTATGCTCTGATGTCCGGCACCAGCAAATACGATATCTTATGCATCATGAGGGACCATTTCTCGATTTCATTGGCCTCTGAGAGCTCCTTTCATTTGCTTTCATCTCTCCGTGAAATCGGTTCCTATAATGATTTATTTTTAAATATTATATTTATATTTAAAGGCTTTCTTATTGGTATTTCATAAAGAATCTATGTTGGTTTATCAGATGGTTGTCAACTGGTTAATTTGAAGAATTTATCAGAGTATTTTTAAACTATTAGGAAACTCTCAATGTCTACCCCAAAGCCCAAGGATATTTTGAAAGCCCCTGGAATGACCACATCAACGGTGAGTTAGAAATGGGCTTGTGGACCTTTCTGCTTTTGAGCTAGTTAGGAGAAGCTGGAGGAACTTCAGATTCACATTGTCATCAGGGATTCTGCTTCTTTGCATCTTCTGTACTTTTTTTTCTCTTTCCTTTTCTTTTTTTTTATTAATCTCAGTGCTAGCTTCAGAGGCACTGGATTTCTGATAGCACAGATAGGCCAACTGAATGCTTTCCCAGGAGAAGTGTCATATTAAAGTAAGTATGGTCAGAGATGGCAGACATCACAAGCAAGTGCACTCCTTTGATGTGACAATATGGCGTGGCGTCATTGTAAAACCTACAACTCATGAGAAGAGGCAATGGGTTCTAATTTCACCCACACAATGATTTCTGTGACTGAATTATCTAAGAGATATGGCTCAAAGGTTATTAAAAGGTGAAGGTGAATGCAGATATCACATTGCATAACTTATTATTGTGTTTACTCTGCATATCAGAAGAAAAGCCTTTAGACTATGAACACCTCAGTTAGATGAGATGGATGTATGGGGGGACCCCCCAAAAACAGAATTATCTTTTGGAGGGCAGGCCCCTTGCAGTACACTTGGAATTTGTTCCTCTGCATCAAATGGTCAACCAAAGTTTTTATCTGGAAGTTTTGAGAAGGTTGCATCATATTTGTGGAAGAAATGTCCTGAGTTGTCCAAACAGGTGCCTGGTTCTGCCCACACTGTGCTGAGTTCAGCAGTTTTTGACCAAAAATGGCATGGCCCTCTCTATTCACCTAATTTTACCCCAGGTGACTTTTTTTTGTTTCTCTGGATTAAAAAAGTCCTCCTCAAAGAGAAATGTTTTGACAATGTGGGGGAGATGAAACAAAAAATGCAGTCGCACTAAAAGACATCCAAATTGATAAGTTCAAAAACTATTTTGAGCAGTGGAAAAAGCGTCTGGATAGATGCCTTGCATCAAATGGAGAGTACTTTGAAGGTGACTACGTTTAAACATGTAAGAATAAATACACAATTTAAAAAAATTAATTCCAGGTTTTTTGGGGGGCTTCCCCCTGTGGAAGTTACTGATATTTTAAATTCTAGCATCTTGGGGGTATATCTAGTTGGAATGATTCTAACTTGAAACTAAATTTACTTTGGGGACTCTTCAGGTTAAAGGGTTTTGGGCATCCTGGTTCCAAATGCCCAAACAGAGAGTTCTCGATGTAGGGTGACCAACCAGCCCAGTTAGCCTAGGATGGAGGGAATTCCAGGACAGTCCTGGGCAAACCAGCTGGTCTCCCTGCAGGCCAAGCTTTGCTTTCAGATGTAGATATGTCTCATGGCCATGACCAGCAGAGCACAGATGCGAGAACTGTTTCAAATGTAACTCCACATAGCTATTCACTCAACTGAGCACACTGATCACACCAAATCTGGAATTGCTTTCTGACCAAGCAGGTGGACATGACCCAGTTCTAACAGTCCTCAGTAGTGAAGAGAGAGTCCTAAGTGCACAAACTCAAAGCAGAATTGTGCTAAGAACCTGGGCTGCCTAGTTTGAAATCTTGGCCTCACCATTTACCAGCCAGGCATCCTCGGGCAGTTAGACCTCAACTTTTCTTCGACTACATGACTCCTCCGTCATGGGCTATTGTAGGCATTGAATGAATTAATACAGTATTCCTCGAGCTTTTATATTTCTATTAACATCTCACCCTAAGAACATGTATAGACATTTTTTCCTCCTTGACACCCTGTGCCCCACTACAAAATGTCAATTCTAAAGATAACCTATATATCTATTTATATATCATGGCCTTTTGCAGGGCACGTGCCACTGTAATATCTAATATTTATAACCCCTCTCCCCTAATCACCAATTTCCACCCCCTAGGGATGGTATTGCCCCCATTAAGAATGTATAAATTAATGAATATAAAGTCCAATGCCTAGGCGATGGGAAGCAATCTAGAGATGTAAATGTTATTGCTATTTTTACTGACTGCCACAAATTAGAATGCAGTTCTGGGGGGACCCATTGCTGAGTGCAATGGTAATGAAGGAAAGGTCCCGTGGGACCCAACCACTTAGAGTTCAACTCATACTAGTTCTAGGACTTACACTCAAGATCTATAGAAGCAGGACTTAATGAAAATCGCATAAGAAAAGGATTCATTTTTTTCCCCTTTAGAATGAACCCAGAAACTTCTGTTGAGTGCGTGCATGCATGCATCACCCTCCTCTGGTCCTGGCAATATTCCCGAATCTACAGCAATTATAGGGAAATAGTCAAATGATGAGTTGACGAAAGATAACCAACCAACCTGGTAGGGATCCAGAGGCAGCCCGCATTCTGCAGTGTATGTGTTGCTGAAAAGTCACCCATGTAATGAATCGTAAATAATGTCTCATTTTCCCATTGGCCTACATTAGCATCTCAGCCCTGCTTTATCTTCATTTGAGGAGGTGTCCAGCTGGAAGTCACTACTCATCATTCAGCTTTACGGTATTTTGCTCATCTCCAAAACACTGTGCAGACAAGCCGAGGGGGAGAAGGAGCGACTCTGTGTTCTGGTTGTGGAATCTGTTAAAAGAATCCCCGCCTCAGTCCTTGGAAAACAGGGGGAGAGAACTGCAAAGTAGCAGAAGAGATGCTTTTAGTTTGACTTTGGGGAGGAAAAAAGGGGAAGGCAGGCCTAGGCCTAAAGCAAGTCCTGGGAGAGTGGGCTTTGTTAGTCTTACTCCTCTTAGGGGTCTTTCCCTCTGTTGCCCAATTATCCAGGGATTGTCATTCACTGGCACAGAGACCCTTCCCACGTTTTTCATATGGCTGTGCATTCAGTACAAAAAGTTCTTGATAACATGAGCTTTGATGAAGATGTCAGTGACCTTTGGCCTCTCCTCTGAAAGTAGCCCAGTCCCGCTGGCCCTTCTTTGTGCCCAGGGGTCATGGGAGTTAGGCCAGAAGTGAAAAGCTCAAATACCTACACAGTGCCCACACAAGTAATTTACGCAAGTGTTCTCAAGACAACTGGGAGTGGTGGGGACTGTGGCAAACTGGAGTGTATGCATCCTGCCTAAGGGGGCAACTGCCTTTCAGCTCAAAGGAATTGCTGCATTTCTGAAATGCAAGTATGAACTAGCCAGATGTTTTAATTTTTCAAGGAATGGTGGGCATTTGGATTTTTGTCTAAACTATCAAAATATTTACATGTTGGACACTAGTTTAACTTAAAAAAATAAAATATCTCTGAGTGGGACTAGGAAGGCCAGACAAAACAGGTGATGGCAGACTTTAGCCTGAGGCCCACCGATTTTTACAACTTTTGACCTTGACGATTGGTAGAGCCGATTCATTGCCCCAAAGGCATGGACTAAATGCCATTAATGAGGTCTACAGTGATAGATTACAACTTTTAAAAGTGGCACCTCTATTAGAAACATCTTGCCCTTCCTCCTTCCACCTCTCTCTCTGAAAGAGGAAAAATCCTCATCTGTCCTTGAATAATCTGGCTCAGAGAGATGTCACCTGGTGGGAGAAAAAACACTGAATTAAACTGGCACGAAATATACATTCCTAATGCAGGTTTGAGCTGAGTAAGTGCCATCAACCAGGAGCACAACTCTGCTCTTAGAGATGAGAACGCCTTAAATTTTGAGACAGTTTGCTAACTTCATTTAATAGCAGCCATCAGTGTCTCTGTGTAGCTACAATTACCACAGGCTTGATTTCAAATGCAGTAGGCTTCTCCTCGCAAATTTGCTTTACCTCCCTGGAGCTAGTTGGTTTTTTAAGTACAAATTGACAGTCAAATATGTAATAAGTTATGACAAGTTGAGCAATGATTGTCTCCCATCTGTTTTCAAAGGTTGTTTATTTTTATACTGATAAAGAGGTACTGGCAACAGAACCACCTTGTGATTATTTCAATCTTTCCGTTGCTCCAGCTCAATCTTCACTGTGACTTTGCCCTACTTTTCCGGTGAGCTATTGTTTAATTAAGCTGTGGCGGGCCAGATTTTAGGAAGGATAAACGTTTATGAAATATAAGGTAACACATGGCCAAAACTGGGGTTCCTCCTCCACAATTTAATTTATTGCCCTATTTCTTCATTTCATCCAGAATTCTATGGTAGTATTTTTCTTAAACCTACTAAAAAATTCCATTTAATCTTTTTATCCATCATTCCTTTCTAGGCAGCTTTTTAAAAAGGATATAGGATACTCTATGCTGAGTTAACTGATCTTGCCTAAAACACTTAAAAGATCAATTTTAAGTGGGAACCAGATCCCTAATATTCCTAACTGATAATAAGAAATCTTTATATCAGATTAGCATGAAGTAACTGTAATTCTCAGATATGAAAATGTTTTCCCATGAGCCCCTAGAAACAACAAAAGGATGCAGTTTAACCAATGTAAGAGATTTTTGAAAGGCAAGTCATCTTTAGAAACATGGTTTTCAATTATGGGTAATCTGATCTACCCTCCCCAACCCCTCCCCCCCACCCTGGGGACTTTTGGCAATGTCTGGAGACATTTTTGGTTGTCACGGTTGGGGTGGGGGGTGTGATATAGGCGTCTAGTGGATAGAGACCAGGAATGTTGCTGAACACCCTGCAAGTATGAACATTTTCAGCGGCGCCAAGAGAATGCTGTGTATGTAGTAAGGGTCTAGTAAACATTTGCCAAATACATGAGTGAATAAATACATGAATAAGTGAATTAATAAATAAAAAGTGAATAGTTTTATTTTCTGTCTTCGATTACAGCTTAAGGTAATAATGAAGGTGAGTAGGAAACAGGCAAATAATTAACGCTCGACTTACACTAAAAATTAACTCCAAGGTTAACTCTGAACAATAGGCCTATAGTCCCTATTGTTTATGTCTATTTTAAGAGCAAAGATGAAGCAGTTTTTCTCTTTAAAAAATAGACTATATTAGGCTAGGCCAGATTGAGATTACAAAACCAACCCTGTCATTTCAACGACTTAGCACATAAAGTTAATTTCTCACTCAGATTCAGCCCACTTTGGGGGCTCCCTTCAGAGGGCAGAACCTTTCCAAGTGATCACTTAGGGACCCAGACCTTTGCATCCTGATTCTGCTGGAAGGGGAAGAGAGCTGCAAAGTCACATGGTGACTCCCTAAATGCTTCAATAAGAAATGACACACAGAACTATGGCTGCAGTCTATGGCTAGACCTGGTGTCTAAGGCCAGCTCAAGAGAGGGGACTCTGTGCTCGGCTTAGCACTCTGCTGTCACCCTCTTGACATTCTTTCTAGAACAAGGGGTCCTGCGTTTTCATTTATGCGGGGCTCAGCAAATGATATAGCTAGTCCTGGTCAAGAGCCGGGAGCCAGACATGCAGGAGGCCTAAGAAATACAGGGGGAACCTAGACACCCAGTGAGTAGCAAAAGCCTCGGCCACGTACCCATACTCTGTCCATCAAGTGACAAGGCAAAGGCCTTCATTTTCATCATTATGGCCCCAGAACTGCACTTGCTTGTGGACCTCTCGGTTCCTCCAGTGGTTGCCTCCCTCTTGGGTGAGAAGCATGATATACCAGCGCAGAAGTCAAATAGCAACTGCTCTAGGATTGAACCTGTGTTGGTGGTGCCTCCTCCTGTCCCACGCTCGGGGTTCCCTGCCTTGGGAGACCCGTGCCAGCTTCACACTTCATTCCCCTTCTGGCTTCCAGCTCTTGAGCTTGCATTAGACACCAGAAAGCTACTATTTCCTCGGCTTCTGCCTTGATTTGCTGGATCCTAAGTTACCTTCTTCTTAATGAGATACTTCTGCTGCCTTTTTCTCCTGACAGCCTGGGACCCACCAGATGTGGATCACCCATACAAATGACATTGAGAAAATGTGGTCTGGGGCCATGCCTTGCAACCCTGGCTGCTCACTAGAAGCATTTGCGGGTATTTAAAAATACTCTTGATGCCTGAAACCCATTCCTTAGAGGGTCTGATTCTCCTGGCCTGGTATGGGGTCTGGAGTGTGGAATCCTGGGAATTTATGGGGGTGCTGAACAGATGTAGACTCTGATCCTCTGTTTACTGGCTAAGTGATCTGGGCAGCATACTCGTTCCTACAGAGGCTCAATTTCTTCACCTGTAAAGTGGGTTAGTGCTTATGACTGTGTAAGGTTGACTCAAAGATGCATGTACAATATAGGGGGATGATGAAGAGATCTTTGCTGTGATTCCATGGAGTAGGGATGAACATGTAGACCTACTGTGTGCCGGGAATAATCCTTATAACTCTGCCAGTATAATTGGATCACCTCCATTTTTAAAGAAGAAGAACCAGAGACTCAGAGAAGTCAAACAACTAGCCAAGCTCACTGTTGGCAAGTGGCTGAGCAGGTGTTTAGGATAATGCATGTATCTGCCCGAATGGCTGCAAAAATGGGATCAAAGTGAAGAAAAGCTGGCTTTTATGAGGGTTCACGCCACCACAGATTGTTCAGGGCATCGCAATCATTTAATCTTCTCACCAACTCTGTGAGGCAGGTGTCATCAGCCCTATTTTATAGAGAGGAAAGTTGAGGTCGAGGGAGGGGCTGAGCCGAGGGGCAAACCCAGGCAGTGTGGTCCTTGGGGCCTGTTCCCCACACTTGCCTCTGCACAGCTTATGTCAATCAGGCATTTCAAATTGCATTCAGCAGTGGAATAATTAATTTTCAAGAACTCAAGCATGTTGTCCTGCATTACAGCTTGTCTGGGGCGTCTTCAAGCTACATCTATAAGCCCAAGGGATACATATCCTGTAAGGGCCTGTATCCCTGAGTTGTACTGCAGGACAGATGATCGATGACTCCAGAACCATACCTGTTAGGTAAATGACCTGCCTGAAGTCACAGGTGTGATCAACAAGGGGCTGGAGGAGGTTTGCACAGGGATGTGGGCAGGGGTGGTGATGACTACAGTAACGAGATACAGATGAGCCAGGATGCTGAAATACGGCACAACGGAGACTCCTCATTCAATGGGAAGAAAGTGCCAGCAAATTGCTAGTAAAGCTGTAATGTTGCTGATTTTGCAAACATGTGTTCTTCAACTTGATAAGTAAATACATATTGGGTAACATGGTGATGTTGCAAGCTGTTGTTTTATGGCTGGGAAGTCAGCTGCCTGAGATTGATGCTAGCAATGAAAGTATTTATAAAATAACACTGAATTAGAAGGAGTCACTTTATGAGCCTAGGGAAATGGATCTTTTATGAAGAATAAAACTTGATGAAGGAGCTTTATCAGGGTCACACAAATCTGAAATTAAATGTGCAGGAATCAAGATCTGAGAGGGAGACCTCTGGACTGTCTGGGGTGGGTGGGGTAGCTTCTCCTGGGCCATCCAGGCCACATGAAACTGGGGAGTCATTCCCAATTGCTGGCATTCATTTCTCTCCACCCTGAATGTCATGCTTGAAAGCTGCATTACCTCTTCCAAGTCATCGAGACACATAAAACTTAACAATGCACATCTGACTTACTCTTCTGTCCCCACTGAATGGAACAGGGTCAGGTACGTAGTAGGTGCTCAATAAGCATTTAGTTAAGGAGCAAGTGGAGAGTAGATCAGTAGCTTCTGGCACACTCTGTATGGATGCTTTCTCATTTCATGAATGTTTATAAGTGGTCTTCCCCGGGTGTTAATTTCAAACTTACAATAATACCACTTCTCCAGATTAGAATGTTCCCTTCTTAGAAACAGGAGAGAGGCCAAAAGCATCTGTTCCCCAAGCCCAGGGGCCCAATAGACACACAACCCAAGCTAGTTGGACTAGACGCTCCCTTAGGTTTGGAATTGTGACAACCCCCTTCCCTACCCCCTGCACTCCCCCTGCTTGCAAGCAGCAGTGCCCTGACCCTACTGCCTTTGCTACACGCCAGCTCTGGTCCTGCCTTGGGGCCCCAGAGCCATCACGGCTTCCACTTCCCCCAAGTTCACGTCCCCAGCCTCTTGTTAAGTCTGACAGCCCAGAGATCTACCCATCAATCCCCCTTTGCTAAGAAACGTCGGGGTTGGTTTCCATTTCCTGCAATCATAGAGCACCACCAGCGTAAATCCCTGCTAGCCTTCCTTCAAGACAGGCAGAGTTAGAACGGTTAGGAGTGAGTTCATGGGAGGTCGAGAGGCCTGAGATTTAGTCCTGATTCTGCCGTTGAATAGCTGCATGACCTGGGTGACCCGAGCCTGAGGCTCATTGGTGATAAATGGGATAACAATGGCGCTCACCCAACAGGGTTGCCGCATGGGTCAGATGAGTTATTACATGTAACAGTCAGCCTAAGACTCTCTGTTTTCTGAGAATACTGTTGTCATTAAAAGGTGGGAGGGGCATGGCTCAGAGATGCCACTTTTGATAAAGAAGTCGAAGTCTGGAATGAAGTAAGATTGGTGTGAAATGGTTCTTTTTTTTTTTTTCCAGGTAATCTTAGGTTGTCTAAATAGAGGTAGACCATTATATAAGGGAGGTGATTGTCTTGAAGTCTCAACAATATTCTGAAGTCTATCTCATGCATTGGATTACTTAAGAGATAATTAAAACATGATTCTTTCTTGCCAGTTTCTATGAGTCCAGTAAATAAGGTGGGCATTTAGGCCTCACTCAGGTGAGCTCATGGCGTAGCAGTGGTTTAGGGCCCAGGTTCCAAGATCAAACTGTAGTTTCAAATCCTGGCCTTGCAGTTCACTAGCTGGGCGGTATGGGCACATAGTTCAGTCTCTCTGAGCTGCAGGTCGCTTTACAGTTATAAAGGCAGTAATAAGGATGTGGTTGGAAAAACAACAGCACCAATACTGTCCATATCATAATCCCCCAGTCTGTGAAGATGTTACCTCAAGTGGTAAAAGGGATTTTGCCGATACTATTAAGTTAAAGATCGTGAGATGGGGCAGTTATCCTGGATTACCTGGGTGAACCCAACGGGGTCTTTGTAAGAGGGGAGCAGGAAAGTCAGAGTCAGAGGAGGAGATGGATGATGGAGGCAGAGGTTAAGGAGAGATCTGAGGATGCTACACTGCTAGATCTGAGGATGGAGGAAGGAGCCATGAGCCAAGAAATGCAGGTGGCCTCCAGAGGCTGCAAAAAGCAGGACAGTGAATTCTCCCCCTTGGAGCCTCCAGAAGGAATTAGTATTGCCTATACCTTAACTTTAAACCAATGAAACTGATTTTGACTTTGACCCCTAGAATCATAAGAGAATACATATTGCATATTTTAAGCCCACATTTGTGGTAATTTGTTACAGCTACACAGGGAACCCATACAAGTGGCATCTTTTTTTTTTTTTTTTTTTTGAGTTGGAGTCTCACTCCAGCTGGACTGGAGTGCAGTGGCCACTCCCAGCCACCGCAGCCTCGACCTGCTGGGCTCTGGCGATCCCTCTGCCTCAGCCTTCCAAGTAGCCGGAACTATAGGTGCGTGTACAAGCCTGGCTGATTTTTGATTTATTGTAGAGATGAGGTCTCGCCAAGTTGCCCAGGTGGGTCTCGAACCCGCAGGCTCAGGCAATTCACTCACCCAAAGGGTTGTGATTACAGGCTGAGTCACCGAGCCCGGCCTAAGTGGCATCTGTCCTGTTGGGTATCTGAGATGATCAAATGAGTTGCAAAGGATGTGACACTCGGGGGCTCAGGCGTGTCACCTGCTGAGCCTATGGGCTGTGGTGGCTGTTGTTATTATTTGTGGCAACAGCAAGAGTAGCAGAATCAGATTCTCCCTCCTACCAATATGGTGGGCATATTACCCTCTGTCAGGGGTGGCGACTTGGAGGCAATGCATCGTCCTAGAGCACTGTGGGAAGCCTGTGCTCTGTGATAAGAGGAAGCTAGGCTACAAGGAAACATTTTCAGAAAGAAAAGATAGGGAAAGAACCAAGATTGAGTTATAAATGTCCACTGTAGTCCTGCAGAGGAATGGGCAGACGAGCCATCTTCTGATAGCCAAAGGTAGTGCTCAGTAAGAAGCAGCACAGGGTTCTAGAGTAGGAAGCTGAGTGAAAGGTGAATGTCAAGGTGAGAGTGCACACAGGTGTGTGTAGGCGTGGGGGAGAGTGATTCACTACAACTAAAAGCCCAGGAAAGCCTCCCAGATCTGAAACGGGATATCTCGTCCTGCAATTGTTGCCTGTTACAAACAAAGATCACCCAGAGACTATCTGTGGATGATAAAAGAGATTTGTGAAAATAGCAAGAATCAAACGTGCCTGCCTCTAAGGGTCTCTTTGATGTCTTCCAGCTGTGCTACCTTAGAGGCCTGGAGAAACTGCAGCAACCTCATCAGTGTGTAATGCACACTTTGTATTTTGCACAATCCAAATATAAGATGTGCTTTTGTTGGTCAGTCCTGTTTCTTACTCCAAGGAAGAAGAAATCCTGCCAGTGTGTCACAAATATTCCATTTCATTCAATTTCAGACTTTACCAGGTCCTGCTTGGTGGCAGGCCCCATGCTAGGGCTGTGGGTACAGAAATAAAAAACGCCACTCTGGGGCCTCAACTGGCCACAATCTACTGGGAGAGATAGAGATGTTTAAACACAAAATTGCAATGCAGCATGATGCATGCACTAGCCAAAATCAATCAATCAATCAATCAATCAATCAATCAATCATGTTCAAGGTCGCACTGAGAGTATCTTGTGGCAGGCCAGTGTGGTTCACTGCTCGTGTAAGGTGACTTTTGAATATCTTTAGTTATTCCCAGCTGAGATTTAGGGTGGGGGCCAGTCTCAATTTGTTTTTTTCTGCATTAAGAGCTGTGAAAGACTGCTCCCCCCCTGACTATTCGATTATTACTTAGCACTGAAGCCTTTAAAAACATTTTCTTCCACAGACTAACTTGCCCATTTACTGACCACAAAGAGATATTAAGGTCCAATAAACAGCAACACTGGCTATCTTCAAAGTCTCTCCTGCTAGGAGAGTAGGCCCATTAAGGATTTTTAAGAGCTGGGAACTTTGGTGCTCTATTTGCAAGTCAAGCTGAAAAAGCACCCAGTTGAAAAGCTCTGAGTACCCAGCATGTAAGCTGTTATCGTCCATGTTCTTGAACTTCCTGCTTCTGCTGAATTTGACCTCCTGAACACATACCTGGCCCAGAAACACTGAAAAGTGCTGCCATCCAAAAGACCCACCTCAGCAGACACACCAAGGTAAGCTGTAGAGCCCTGTGTGCACCTGTACATGCATCCCACACAACTTGCTTTATCAAACAGTGGCCAGCCAGAATCCCATCCGCTGTGGGCAGTAGAAGAAAGGAATCACCTAGTAATCAAATGAGAGATTAAAGTTTACACTGGGTGATGATTTACAGTCAGTTAAACTCCATCAGGGACAAAGAAGGGAAGGGAGAGACAGTAAAAGGAGATGGAGAGAAAGGGAGAGACAGAAGCAACAATCTGTGACTTACTTAAATGAGCAATTATCTGTGAGGATTTGCCATATGTTGTGCACAGCTTGACCCAGTTTCTGTACCCTCAGGGCTGCATTCCATTGGTGCTAACTAAATCCATCTACCGGGACTGCTGTAACAAATACGACGAACTGGGTGGGTGACTTAGAACCACAGAAGCTTATTCTCTCACAGTTCTGGAGATCAGAAGTCCAAAGTCAAGGTGTTTGGCAGGGCTGTGCTCCCTCAGAAGGCTCTGGAGAAGGTCTGTTCCTTGTCCTTTCCAGCTTCAGTGGCTGTCTACATTCTTTGGCTTGTGGCCACATCTCTCTCTGCTCTGTCTTCACACTGCCTTTGCTTCTGTGTGTTGTTTTCCTTTGCCTCTTTATTCTAAGGAAACCTGTGATGGCATTCAGGTTCCACCTTGATAATGCAGTATAGTCTTATCATCTCAAGACCCTTAACTTAATCACACCTGCAAAGACTCTTCTTCAAGGCTCTGTTTGTGAATCAAACTGAAAAGTACCAAGTTGAATAGCCCTGAGCACCCAGCAAGGGAACTGCTGTATTCCATGCTCTTGAGCTTTCTGCATCTGCTTAATTTGGCCTCCATCAGGTCACATCGACAAGTTCCAGGGATTAGGACTCGATCTCTCCAGTGGCCATGATCCAGCCTGCCACACTGTCAGCTTTTGATGCCCGGGGCATTGTGCCAAGAACCGGCGAGCATATTTGACCTCGTGGAGAATCCCTTATCCTCCTCCTGTTGTCTATGGGAGAACAGAGGTAGTGACTAAGGGTCTCACAGCTGGTGCATATGGACTCAGGGTTTGAGTCTGAGCATCTGAAGACCCAGAATCTGTGCTTAGGTACTACATTCTGCAGCCAAGAATGATGCAGACAGCAGCTGGCAGAGGGAACAGGACTGGACCCAAGCATGGGAAACACACAAGTACCTAGGGCCCAAGGAAGGGTTCAGCATCTGTTTCCTGAGAATCAACTCAGTGACAGAGGGATCCCGGGCCTCAGCCTTAGGGGTTGTAAGTTCTGTTCTTGGGGTCAGCTGAAGATGGATGTGTTTTCTGGGCTCAATTCATAAAGACCTGTGAGGAGCCAGCTCTGACATCTCAAGATTTCTGCACACAAGGAATCTATGTTATCTTTTTCAAAACACAGCAAAGTGGCCCAGGAAGACGAATGTGTGACAACCGCTTCATGCTTAAGCTCTATCATGGGCCTGCTGGATTTAGAGGGAAAGAAATATCTCCTTCACAGAGGACATAGGCTTTATATTTCTATAAAAACATAGACAAGCCTTTTCTTCACTTCTTTCCAATTTTTAACAAAAGAAAAATGTGCACAGTGTAGAAAAAAATACTCTTTGAACCACAAAACATTTCAGCAAAAAGAGGCTTTAGGTTAATTGAGAGCCAGGGTTTGATAAGACTGTTTTCCCTGAATGTCAACTGTTATGGGTTTTATTTCTTTCTTGTATTGAGAAGTACCTTTTGTGGAGAAGTGTTAGAATCCTCCACCCCAGTCCTTGGATTGTGACCAACTTGGTTCCTGTGGTTTTCGAGGGAAATAGACACACCAGTGACTCTCAGGAGGAAAGGACTGGAGAAGTTTGGATGGCAGGGGTATTGTCTTATAAGAATTAGTTATAAGCCGGGCTCGGTGGCTCAGCCTGTAATCCCGCGCCTTGGGAGGCTGAGGTGAGTGGATTGCCTGAGCCCGCGGGTTCGAGACCCGCCTGGGCAGGTGAAACCTCATCTCTACAATAAATCAAAAAAATTAGCCGGGC
>CAUYQG010164023.1:0-12324 GCA_963574415.1 Tarsius wallacei
CAGAGCTGCCTGGGGCGGGGCGGGGAGGGAACACAGCAGCAGGAGGGACAAGAGTCGAGTGACTCCACCCACAGAACTAGGTGACAGCCCAGCGAGCGCCCAGGTCAAAGGTCCTGGAGATGGAGGCGGGAAGGGCAAGCAGAGGGCATCAGTGGAGAAAGCTCTGCGGCCAGAGAAGGGGGCCGGGGCTGCACGTGGGTGAGCTGGAGTCTGGCCCGCCCTGAAGCAGGATGGGGCAGTGACTCCTAGAGCTCAGAGTCCAGAAGGGGGTCATCCTGGGGCACAGGGCCCCGGGGAGGCGAGGGAGTGATGCCCCCCACCACCTCAAGCAGGCTGAGGGGCCATCTGGACAGAGGAAAGGGTCAGTGTGTAAAGGACAGTCTTGCCATCATGGCCACCATCACTCCAAGGAGTGACCCTGTATGGGACAGTCCCTTGGCTTTGCTGGGAGTCTCACTGCACTCGGGTGTGCAAACCAGGCTTGGGACCAGAGCCTAGAGCTATCGGAATGCCGAGGGAGGGAAACTTGGAGGGCAGCTTGGCAGGGAGGGCGAGAGGTGAGCCTTGAGGTGCCACTGCCCACTCCCCAGTGGGTGAGGGACAGGGGTCTGACATGAGGTGCCCCGTGCAGCCTGCCCGGTCTCTGCACCTGCAGTGTGGCTGCAGTGCACACAGATGCCGGCCGGGTGTGCCGCTGTTTCAGGGTTGTCTTGTGCAAGCGTCTGAGACGTCTGCGTGCGGAGAAAGGGCTGCGTCTCCTGCTGGTCCTATGCACGGCCTCCTAGGGACGGCCCCCTGGGCGAGTGGGAGGACTGGGCACTGGACTCCCTTGGGGAAGGGGGAATGTTGGGCCCTGATGCCCCGTGTGTTCTGTGGGTGGGCGCAGCTGCCTGGAACGTCCATCCCCGAGACACCCCCATAGCATTGTCTGGAGAGGGGAGAGTGTGAACCGGGAGGGGTGCGCCTGGCAGTTGGGGGCCGTTGGGGGCGTGCGGAGATGGGCCTCCCTGGCTGTGGCTGGGTCCCACACCTGAACGTGATGACCCAGCATTCGTGACAGGGAGGGCTGGGCAGAGGCGTCTGCACGCTCTGTGGTCCCCCCGTCATCAGGTGAACGCAGGCACGTGGAGATTCCCATGAGTCGATGGAGCAATTCATGAAGTAGGCAGCACCAGAGCTTTCATAAGGTGTTCGCGGAAGCGGGAGAAAGAAAATGTCATTGGTGGGCTATGGTGGGAAATTTTTAGTGAGTGGTGAATGTGGCATCTTCTGATTGGCTGGGCTTCGGTTTCGTTCTGTTGCTCACAGCAAGTTGGGCTTTGGCTTACTTGTCTGGAAGCCCAAGGCCCTGGGTGGTCTCAGCCCAGTGGCTTCTCTATTACTTTTTTCTACTTTATTATACCGATGTGGGCTACAAGCCAGGATTATGTTCATAAGTAATGCAAGTGAAGTTTGGGCCTCCAACTGGTCCTCACTTCCCCTGGTTTAGGATCTGGTACCCTTAGTGTTGTTACACGCCCTGCCCCCCATCCTCCTCCCCTGGCAGTGCCCCGCGACTGCCGATCCTTCCCTGGTGCTTTTGCGATGAATGTTCAGACTCCGCTTAAGAGTGAGAACATGTGATACTTGGTTCTTTGTTTCTGTGATAGATCGCTAAGAATGATTGTCTCCAAATCCATCTAATTTGCTGAGAAGTCCGTGATTTTTTTCTTCTTTAGAACTTTGTAATATTCCATCGTGTACATGTACCATATTTTCTTTATCCGGTCCACTTTTGATGGGCAACATGGCTGGTTCCATGTTTCTGCAATATTAGGTTTTTTAATAGCTGCTTAGCTGCAACCCGCACCCATCTCCTTGTCTGAGCTGTCAGCAAAAGGAACAGCAACAAAACTTTCTATGGTGCTTCCGGTGCGCCAGGCACCATCCAAACCCCTTTCCATGTGTTAATTCATTGAATCCTTGCTGCAGCCCCAGAGGGGCTTCTGCTGTTATCTCCAATTTGCAGATATGGCAACTGAGGCATATGGAGTCTCCTTCTTCTGATCGTCCCTGGCAAGTGTGGGACCTCGGCTACAGCACCCAGCGACATGTCCGTGTGCTCTTATGTGGTGTGTACTGCAGAGGGTCCGTGATGATCACCGGCCAGTGTGCTGGGGCCCCACGGCAGAGTGCACACACGTACAGCCGCTGCTCACACCTCATTATCCCCTCTAGGGGAAGACCCTGCCCTTTAATCCCCGCATCCCTGAACACCCCACACAGTGCTTGCATGTCTCTCAGAGGGCATCCAGTCAAGTTCTGTAGAATGGTGAGCCAGAGCCCTAACCAAGGGGCCTGTGGTGAATGGTACTTTGGGGGCATCTGCCAGTTGGCAGGATGGATTGGAGGAGGGGCGGGACACAGGACCTGTATCCATCCATTTTGCACTGCTACAAAGGAATGCCTGAGACTGGGTGATTTGTTTTAAAAAGAGGTGCATTTTGGTTGGTGATTCTGCATGGCACCAGCATCTGGTGAGGCCTCGGGAAGCTTTTAATCAAGGCAGAAGGCAAGAGGGAGCAGGCGTGCCATGTGGCGAGAGCCGAAGCAGGAGCGAGGACGCGCCAGGCTCGTTAAACACCCAGCTCTCCTGTGAACTAACAGAAATCATGCGTGACCACAAGGACAGTATCCAGCCATTCAGGAGGGATCCGCCCATGACCCAGCACCTCCCACTAGGACCCCCCAACACTGGGACCAGTGCACGTCCCTGACCAGCTTCCGGACAAGGGAAATGCAATGACCAGGACTAGTTCAGATCAGTCAAGGCTTACCTGAGTCACACAGGAAGGAGAGACCACAGGAACACAATAGGGGCGTTCCTGAAGAAGGCAGGGGTAGGAAACGCTGGAAGATGACCAGCCACGGCCGCTCCAGAACCCACAGGGAGCTGGAATATGGGTGTCCCCGGCAGGAGGGGGCATGATCTGACCTGCCCTGCCTCGAGGACCTGTCCTGATATCTTATTTTAAGCAAGGATCAGGAAGGACATTTAAGTGGAGGGATTGGCATGAGTAGCCTGTGGGATCGGCTCTGGAGGGGGTGCAGAGGCTCCCGTGGCCAGAGCACAGCTGTGCATGGGTGGGGTGGACAGAGGGATGGATCAGGACCAGTGGAGAAGGACCTGGACGCTGGGCAGGGAGCAGCCTTCACTGCCAGCCAGGGTTTCTAACGAGGCAGGGCGTTATGGGCGTGGCTTCTTACTCAGTGCAAAGCAAGGCCAGGAGATGTTTAAAGATGATGCTGTGGCCCGAATCCTGTCCTTGGGGCCTGCTGGAGGGGTGCAGCCAGCCCCAACAAGCCATTTTTGGCTGGGACATTGAATTTAATGGGCACTGGGAGTTTATCAGAGTTACCAAGAGACATTCTCTGAGTCATACTGCCTGGAAACACGGTCTGTCTTGGCTTCCCACCACTCGCCTAGCCTTCGGCTCCTCACCTGTGAAATGGGGATAATAAGTGCGGTACTCCACAGGGTTAGAGAGTGCTTGGCCCTCGGAGCACCCTCCACCACCGTCAGCATTGCTAGTAAGGGCTGTTCAGGAAGTGCAGGGGCATGGTCGGGAGGACTCCGCGAGGCAGCAGCGGCAGTTTCCACTGTGTGTTTTTTCATAAATTGTAGCTAACAATGGCCTCTAAGCAGAAGATATGGGATCCACAGTCCCCAGCAACCTGGAGATGAGCCATGAATTATCTTTGGCTCAATTTTCGGATGACAGTCACAGACTTTCTGGTATGGCTGGAATGTGTGTTGTCTCCAAACCTGGGGCTGAAATGGGATCCCAGTGCTGGGCGAGGGGCCTGGTGGCAGGTGCTGGGTCATGGGCGGGTCCCTCAGGGATGGCTTGGTGCTGTCCTCCAGCCTTCCCTCTGTCCTCGTCATAACAACCAAGCTCCTGCTCTACTCGGTCTGAAAAGCTGGTTATTTAAAACAGCCTGGCGCCTCGTCCTCCTCCTCCCTCTTGTTTCTGCTCTCACCACGGGACATGCCTGCTCCTTCCCCGCCTTCCGCCATCACTGGAAGCTTCCTGAGGTCTCGCCAGAAGCCAAGTGGGTGCTGGCACCATAGTAAACTGTGGACCAAATAAACCTTTTTTCTTTATAAATTACCCAGCCTCAAGTGTTTAATTATAGCAATGCCAAGTGAACTACCACTCCTCCCTTTTACCTATAAAGTTGCGTTCCCACTCCACAGATCTATCGCC
The DNA here is from genome assembly GCA_963574415.1 of Tarsius wallacei. NCBI lineage: Eukaryota > Metazoa > Chordata > Mammalia > Primates > Tarsiidae > Tarsius > Tarsius wallacei. The sequence goes on from CAUYQG010164023.1 coordinate 4,248, forward strand.
AGTCTACCAAGATTAACGGGAGAAACTCATGCATTTGAGTGAGCAGAGCTCTGACGTCTGCTGTCATGACTGCAAAAGATTCAAAGGCCTCTTGACAAAGATCACGCTGAGTTGCAACTTCTCACCCAACCTGGAAAAACTCCTGCTGTCCTCATTCCTACGCTTTCAGAGGTTCTGTTTTCCAGAAACGACCAAATCTCCTAATACTTCCTTACAAAATGATCTCTGTGTGTGGCTTATCAAAATCTGAAGACCTTATGCAATCGGCACACCCGCACAGATACAAAGGGCAGGTTTTGAAATCAGGCGATAACTGAATACAAGTGGAACATGTTCTCACCAATTCCGATTTGCTTGATTTTTAATCAGGGCAAATCTCAAGCATATAAATTGCTAAAGGAATGGTATAATTAATCGTACAATATGTCTTTGCCTGCACCCGGATCTAAGAACTGTTAACAGGTCACCATATTTACTTTCTCTCTCTCTCTTTCTCATAATTATTTGAAAAGAAACCGCAGACATGTTGGCACTGCACTGCTAAGTACTTCAGCTTATATCTACTGAGAATGAAGATACCCTCCCACTTAATCATGAGATCTTCATCACAACTAAGGAAATAAACAAGTCCCTAGTGTCATGTAAGCCAAGCCTAATCCACATGTTTTTGGAAGTATGATCCAATTAGGGGTCTGCCAGTATGGTTTGTAAAAACACAGGAAGTGTGTGTCTGTGTGTCATTACGTTCATGCAGTGGTGTTGGGGCACAGTGCTTGTGTACGTGTGTTTGTGTGTGGCATGTGTATGTACGAATGCATGTGCATATATGTGTATGTGTGTGAGCATGTGTCTTGCGTGCACATCTGTGGTGTGCAATGTGCATGTATATGTGTGCAAGCATGTGTACATATTCACGTATGTGTGCATATCAAGAAGGAAGAGCCTAGGTATCATTTCTTAGCAGAAAGAACCAAGACATGCTAGAAAAAAGGTGCTTTGTTGTCTTCCCTTCAATGCATTTGAAGAAATAAAAGTCAAACTCCAGAAACCGCTGAGAGGAAGTGGTCCCAGCTAAGGAGGCCGAGACACGCTTTGTTCCTGTGACAGATGGATCCAGGTGTCCCTCTCCCCGACCATCTTGGAAGAGCTCTCTCTGAAAGGCAGCAGTCACAAAAGTCCTTTCTCTTCTCAAAAGGGTCAGCATTTTCTCCATTTGCCTCGCCAGGCCTGCAGCCGACGCACAAAGGGAGTTGTAATTACAACGTGATGCACACCCCTCACCAGCCCGGGATTCTGAGCCACTCACTCCGCTCAGAATACATTTCAATTTGGCACTGTGAATTTTACATTGAAATGAGTTTTTTCTTTAAAACCCTGGAGAAAACAGCCCCTGCACAGAAGCATTAACAAATTGCTTTGCAAATCTAGGCTAAAGTGAACATTCAATTTGAGGAGGCCGAGTCAGGCTGGGGTCCCGCAGCCCAGAGCCTGGGCTCAGCAGGCCAGGGCAGGCTCAGGGGTGGATGTGGCCACAGGATTGGCCTCGCTTTGGCCAGCCCTGCCCTCCGCAGGCCTCCTTCTGGCCAGACTTTCTTGCCAGACTTCCAGATGCCAAATACTTCTGCCTAAGGTCCTGGGGGCTCAGGGCTGGAAGCTGCCGTGGCTGGAAATCCTGGAGAAAGGCCATCGTTCTGCTGCAGTCACTTGGGCGAGAAGGATGCCCAGAGGAAAGATTCGGGAGGCCCGGCAGGCGGGGACTGCCACCTCAATCTCATTTCAGATGAGGACACTGAGGCCTGGGTGAGGGTCCAATGGCTGCACACAGTCCCCCAACTGGCCATAGTGGTCATCTTAACAGTGTCAAGTATTGAGTGTCAAGAGTATGCCAACTGGGTGCTTTGCATTTCCTTGTGGGAGGGCCCTGGACAGACCTCTGGGGAAATGCTGCCAAACCTCAGGGGCTCCATCAGGGCTTGTGGCACAGGGACCAGTCATTGACAAGCAAGTATTGCCAGGAAAAAGGCCTTCCATGTGGGTAAGATCAGCCCAAGAGAACGGGAGATTTGTCCCAAATCCATGGGCACGTCCCGCAGAAGTTGAGGATTTATACACTGGGGCAGGAATGCAGGAAATAGAACAAGGGTGGGCTGAGGGAGAAGAATTGGGCATCAGGAAGGGGGGAGGGGGGAGAAAAAGGAAGGAAGGGAGGGGAGAAGGAGGTGGAGACAGGAGCTAAGGAGGAGTAGGGAGGAAGAGGGGTTGTAGATGGAGCTAGAGATAAGTGAGGGGGAGAAGCTGGTAGACAGGCGTTGGGGAGGAGGGGGGAGAGGAGCTGGGAGTTAGGTAGGAGTAAGGATGAGGAGGAGTAGCCAGGAATTAGGGAGGAGTGACAGGCAGTAGGAGCTGGTGAATGGGAGGTACCTGGCATCTTATCGCCTGGTTGTGGTGATCTCATGAGTTTCAGTTTCTAGTACTTGAGGGCTGGTTTCCTCAGAAAGGAACTCATATTAGAGAACTGTGAGGTTTCAGGCTTTAAGACCAGAAGTGCCCACTTTTGTGTTTATTCAGCACTGTAACCATGAGTTCCCTGGGAAATTAGAGCTGGTCAGTAATACCCTTATGTCCCATTCTCACCTTACAGGTAAGGAAACCGAGGCATGGAGCAGCCTCACAGCTGGGATCTGCACCTGGATATGTGGATTCGGACTGCACTGCTGGTGACCATGGCTCTGCATTGTCTGCCCACACTCCAAACTGTCCTAGACATACCACCCCAGGCCTGGCTACTCCTCTCTGGCCAGAGATGGCTTTCTCGGGGTCTGAAATCAGTGTCACCCTGACCCACCAGCCTGCAGACTCACTGGCCTCTGTGTCCCTGCCCTGGGCTGAAGGAAGCTCCCAGAGGGGGCTGCATCTCAAGGTCAGTGAGGCATGTTCTGGCACCCAGCCCAACAGGGTCATAGGCCTGTCTTTTCACTTTTGAAACCTGGGCCAAGGAGACTCACGTGGTGCCCCTCACTCTTAGGCCAGCCTTGTTTTCTTAAGGCAGTGGTCCTCCACCCTGCTTCCACACCACCGAGATGGCACGCTCGTGCTTGAGGGAGGGGACCGGGCCCAGTGCCTGCTGATTCTCAGCCGTCTTCTTCCTCACCCCTTGCCACACCACTCACAGGAGGAAGCGGTCAGGCCCGGAGGCTGGAGGTGCTGCGTGATGCCTGAGGTTCCCTGGGGGCCTCGTCTGCCCCCTAGAGCCCTCCTCGGTGACCAGCCACGCCCACGTCAGTGGTTCCTGGGTATCCCAGCTGGAGGGCCCTGGGCCCTGGGGAGGGACTGGGTCCCTGTCTGCCTCTCCTGCCACCCCAGCACAGCTTCTTTGGAACCACGGAGATAAATCGGCCCCCAGCAAGGGTGGGGAGTGGCCGTAAACCCAGTCCCTAGGGCCCCTGCCCTGGAGCCCGGGGCAGCTCAGGGACCTGGATTAAAACGATACGTTTTCAATTTGGCCTTAAACGAATTCACCAAATCGGCATCTTTGATGTCAAGTGGAAGTGAATTCCACAAATCTCAATTTATTTTATGGGGAAGTGTTATTGATTTTTTTTTATCGTCTGCTTCTCTTTCTTCTCCCCTCCCGGCCGTGGAGCCTCTTTCACCTGGATTGAATTGTTTGATTTAAGAGCGGCAGCTCAGAAAGAGGAAGAGGCACCTCTCGCCTTCCTCCCACACCCCCCCCACCCCGGTGTCAGTCACCTCCCTTCATGGGCGGACCGGGGCAGGAAGGGACAGGCTGGCCAGGGCTCCCGACAGGCCAGGTGGCCTGCACCGGCGGCCCGCCAACGCCTGAGTCAGCCACGCCCAGGGTCCTCAGACCCTTCTCTGTTGTGTCCTGCAGTGTGCTCACGCCTGGTGGCCCAGCACGCAAAGCCTTGTAAATCAGACCCAGCACGTCTGTCCAGCCAGTCTCCATCCGGCCTTCTGCTGCCTTCCGACGTCTTTTATTTATGGAGGTGTTTGCATCTGCAGTGCCTGGTGAGTGCCAGGGACTCAGAACTTGTTATGAGGCACATGGTCACCACACATGTGTGACCCTCAGGCCCGACTGCTGGTCCTCCTCCCCGCCCTGGACTGGCATGAGGTCCCCAATCACTCTGCCTGCACCCACTCACCCTTCGTGCATCCCTGCAGAGCCACTGACTCCCTGCCTCGCCCGCCTACCGCCCCCTCCCCCAGGGGCTTGCTGACCCGGTCATGGTCATCCCTTGAGCAGCAGCTCTGGAAGGAGCCCAGGGTTGTCCTCGGCTTCTCTCCCCACCTCCCCCACCCAATCTGTTCACGCCAGCCTAGCGGCTCTACCTTGTGGCAGGCGGAATCGTGGCCCCCAAAATGTCCACACCTTAATCTCGAGCACCTGTGACCATGTTGCTTCACATGGCAGAAGATTCTGCATCCAGGATGAAGATCTGGGGATCCTGAGAAGGAGTGATTGTCCCGGGTTACCCAGGTGAGCCCGATGCAGTCAGAGCGCTTGGGAGCAAGGTCCTTTCCAGCTGCGGCCAGAGAGGAGGGGATGGCATGAGAAGGGGGGGGCGATGTGAGAGGGGAGGGGGCAGTGTGAGAAGAGGGCAGCATGAGAAGGCCCCACACCTGTTCTGGCTCCGTCATAGGGGGCTTATGCACGGGCAGAGGAGAAGTCTGGAACGATGCTCTCCAAGAAAGTCTGGAAAGGTGCCCAGCCCCGCCGATGCCTCAGCGACAGCCCGGTGACGCCCATGCTGGATTTCTAAACTGCAGAACCGCAAGATGACACATTTGCGCTGTGGATAACACTGGGCTTTTGGCACCGTGTTGGGAGCCACGGAGAGCCACAGCCTCTGAGCACACCTGGAAGTGCCTGGCCTGCCCGCTTCCCTGGCCGAGTGGCCTCCTACTTCCTCCACAACCTCACTGCCCCAGACCCGAAGTCCCCTTCCCTGCCACCAGCTGTCCGCCTGCAGCCTGGTGGTCTTCCATTTGTCGACTTTTCACTTCGAGATCATTTTAAACACATAGAAAAGCCACAAGAAGAACACGAGTCTCACGCTTTCATCACCGTGTCCGTGGGTGCTGACTTTGTGCTGTCCTTCCCTCAGCCCGTGTCCCTGCTTACCCCTCAGGGAGACGTCACGGGCCTCCCTGTCCCCTGTGCTGGGCACATGCTGTGTCCGGGGCCTCCCGCCATCTAGGCTGTGTCATTCGCTCCCCGTGCCCCTCCTCACAGTCCAGGCCTTGGCCTAAGGCTGTCACCTCAGATGATCTTCCTGTCCCAGCTGAGCCGGTCCACCGCGGAGCCCGGTCCAGTCACTCTCGGCGTGTGTGGGACCCCGCCCCTCCCCCACTCCCTGCTTGCCTGTCTGCCTGGCGGTCATTCCCTCGGTCGCGGCTCTCTGGGTGGGACTCTGTGTCCCACCCCAGCCTCGAGTCCTGGAGCAGCGCCGGGCACACAGTCGGCGCCAACAGGTGTCTCTGGACTGGTGACCTGGGACGCCCCAGAGCCTTTCCGCAGATCCAGCGGTTCCCGCGGATGTGACCTCTCTCGGGTGGGAGGAATTCCTTCAACCTTACATCCCCGCCCCTCGGGCTGGGCACAGGGCCCTCGAAGCCCCGCCCCTCCAGCCCCGCCCTCGCAGCCCCACCCCTCCGGCCCCGCCCTCGCAGCCCCTCCCCTCCGGCCCCGCCCTCGCAGCCTTGCCCCCGCAGCCCCACCCTCGCAGCCCTGTCCCTCGGGCAGGGCACAGACCGGGCCCCTACAGCCCCGCCCTCACAGTCCTCCACACCCCTACCGCCCCTCCCCGGCAGCCTCGCCTTCCCAGCCCCGCCTCAGGCTGGGCACAGACAGGGTGCCTCCGGGCCTTGGGGAATTTCCTCTGAAGGCGAGAGTGCCCACACGGAAGACCCGGGTGCCTTTCCACCCACTACCCGGCCCCTGGCGTCGAGCCTGCTGACCAGCTTGCACCGGCCGAGCCCAGGGTCATCTTAATGCCCCCTTCTCCTCCCTGCGTGTTTCTTCTCCTCTCTCCCAAGCGCTGTGGGCCCTCCTATATCGTCTGCCCTGCAGTGGGGTAGAAACGCAGAGAGATTCAGCCCTGCTGGGCGGATGACCAGACCCAAACGAAGGCAGGCCAGTGGCTTCCTGAGTCACACAGGTGACTGGCAGCGGATGGCTCTCCCGACCCCTGGCCTGGCCCGCTTCATGGGACCACAGAGCAGCCACCCTGCCCCTCCCCTTGGGGACCAGGAGCCCACGCCTGACATTGCGGGCACAGAGCTTTTAGCCTGAGCGGAGGGCAGGAAGCCATGTGGTCAGGCCAGCGCTGTGTGTGGGTGTCTAATTGCTGGCCGCTTCCTTTCCTTTCATTCATGGAGTCATTCATTCACTCAAGCGGGCAGGGGCGGGGCACCTCCCACCCTCAGCGGGCCTGTTCTCACTGGGGGACTCACAGGGGCCTGTTCTCACTGGGGGACTCAAGGGACACAGAGGGGAGGAGGTGGGGTGGACCGCCTCTTGGCAGGTGCACCCTGGATGAATTCAACGAGAAGTTGGACATGGCCACAAAACACACACCAACAGGGCTCCCTTGTGCAGGGGCCGCCCCCCTGCTGCCTGCCCCTGGCGCTCTAGTAAGAGAGCCCTCCTCACCCTGCACCCCCTGGGGTGGCTGTGACCAGGCTGAGCCTCCCCGCCTACAGAAACTCCCTGTGGCGACCTTCCCAAGGGAGAGCTAGGGACCCAAACCCCGGCAATCAGGAGATACATAAGACAGAGCTGTCTTTTTGGGGGGTGGACAGCGGCTGCGATAACTATGGAGGAGAAAGCGGGACTGGCCAGAGCCGCACCCCTGCCGTTCAGGGAACAGTGGTGTCAACAGGCAGGGCAGAGAGCAAGGGGACTATCTCGGGGGACGGGTCCCCAGGGCTTCTCTCAGCACCCACCCAGCAGCCCCTCCTCAGGTTCTTGGTGAGCTCTGCAGCGACGTCTGTGCAACCAGCCTGCTCACCCCGTCTCTTGGCCAAGGGGACTACGAGCCCTCCTGTTGGTCTTCAGAGGGAAGGCTTCCTTGCCCAGGAGTTCAGGGGCAAAGGGGACCCCCAGGACAAAATGGGGGGCCACTTGGAAGAAGTCGCCCTAGTTCCACCTGACTCGAGTCTGTGCCGTGTGTGCCATCAGTCGTGTTACTCAAGTCAGTCATCGCTAGGTGAGACGTCGGCAGGAAACAGGTCGATCTTCTGACCTCTGTTCACAGCCCGGCTGTGCAGGTTGCCTCTCTGCTGCTCACCGACAGCTCTGATTCCGTCTTTCCAGTCACCTTCAGTTAGGGCAGCTCCAGCCAGTTCACAGGGCACCTCCAGGCCGAGTTACGGGGACTTCTCTGCCTTGCCCTGGTGCCGTCTCAAGGGCACCCCGACTCCTGGAGGGTGTCTGGGGCAGGGGCGACGGTCATGGGCTGTGGGACGGGCAGGAGGAGGCCGGCCCGGCTCTGAGCCAAGCCAGGCCCCTTCCCTCCTCACCGACCAGAGTCTCCAGGAGGCCCAGGAAAGGGACAACTGTTCCTTTGCCCAGCAGGTGCTGGGAGCCACCTCTGTTGACTCTCCACCTCTCTGTGGACCCTGGCAGGCCGGCAGTGTCTGGGCGGCTTCCAGGTGCCGGTCTCAGGCCTCGTGTGACCTTCAGGGATGCCTGAGGGGCCTCTCAAAGCCCAGTGCTCTGACCTGGTGGTGTTGCCTGGCGCTGGGCCCACAGTTGCTGGTCTCTCCGGCTTTTCACTCCCTCCCCTCCTCCCTCTCTCTCTTCCACTCTTCTGCTCTCCTCTTTCTTTTTTTTTTTTTTTTGAGTTGAAGTCTCACTCTGTCGCCCAGACGGGAGTGTAGTGGCCGCTCCCGGCCACTGCAGCCTCCGGCGATCCTTCCGCCTCAGCCTTCCAAGTAGCTGGAACTACAGGCGCGCGCTACCACGCCTGGCTAATTTTTTGATTTATTGTAGAGATAAGGTCTCGCTTGCCCAGGCGGGTCTCGAACCCGCGGGCTCAGGCAATCCACTCAC
>CAUYQG010164029.1:0-42209 GCA_963574415.1 Tarsius wallacei
TCTGGTTTTTTTTTTGAGTTGGAGTCTCACTCTGTCACCCAGACTGGAGTGCAGTGGCTGCTCTCGGCCACTGCAGCCTCGACCTGCTGGGCTCCGGCGATCCTTCCATCTCAGCCTTCCGAGTAGCCAGAATTACAGGCATGCGCTACCATGCCCGGCTGATTTTTTTATTTTATTGTAGAGATGAGGTCTCGCCAAGTTGCCCAGGCGGGTCTCGAACCCACGGGCTCAGGCAATCCACTCACCTCAGCCTCCCAAAGTGTGGGATTACAGGCTGAGCCACCGAGCCTGGTTTCTTTATTTTCTTAAAACAGAAGGTAGGGCAACCCCTTCGGGTCCCCTTCCACTGTGGGAGCTTTTCTATTCTCTCAATAAATCCTGCTTTCTAAAGCAAAATGAAACAAAACAAAAAACAGAGGGTAGTCCTTTAATTTTAATTAGCTATGCACTTTCTGAAGTGTTCATTTTGGGAGTATTTTGAATGGAAAGGTCCTCAGCATTCCATTCTTACTGATCAAGACTACCCATCCTGTCTACCAAGTAAGGACACAGCAAGAAAATGGTCATCTGTGAACCAGGCAGCAGGCCTTCACCAGACACTGAATCTGCCAGTGCTTGATCTTGAATTTCTCAGCCTCTAGAAAAACTGATAAATTGTCCTTCATCAAAATGAAAATCTTTTGCTTTATGAAAGATCCTGTAAAGAGGATGAAAAGACAGGCTACTTGCTGGAAAAGAGTCTGAGAAACACATATTTAACAAAGCATTATTATCTAGAATATATAGAGAGTCCTAAAAACTCAACAGTAAAAAAGCAAGCAATCCAATTAGAAAATCGTAAAAGACATGACGGGTATTTCACCAAAGAGGAAAGACAGATGGTAAATAAGCACATGAATAGATGTTCAATTGGCTATCAGGGAAATGCAAATTAAAACCACATTAAAAAAAAAAAAAAAAAAAGACAACCCATTTCTACTTTTGAGCAAGTTAAATCTATGAACTTCAAATAATGTTTGGCTGGCATTACATTTACAAAGTTAGAAATCCATAGTTTAAAAATTTGTTACTGATATGATTTATTTTGCCTTTATAGCTTTGTACATGTTTTCATGAAAATGTGTTTGTGTTATGCTGATATGTAGCATTTTGGAGGTGTTTTACTTTTAAAATGAAAATACTTTTTAATTACAGAAAGACCCAAATTGGACCAGTGGTTTGCCAGCTGGAAGTTTTCTTCTACAAGAAATTGAAATACAGAATGAAGAAGTGACAGCTTTTTGTCAATCCATTGCAAAGTAAGGATCAATTACTTTTTAAAATTAATGCTCATTAAAAATTTAACTTGAAAACCAGCTTAGTGCTAATAAATCTCAAAATTCAAAAATTTTGATTGTTTTCATGTGTATAATATTTAAAGTCAGACAACTTGTAGTTGAACCCCATATCTCTACCTGTTAGGTATTCTGATAGTCTAGGAACTGGTGAAAATATGACTTACATATTTGCTTCAGAGAGGCTTAATTTTTTTTGAGTCAGAGTCTCACTCTGTCACCCAGGCTGGAGTGCAGTGGCATGCTCACAGCCACCATAGCTCAGGCCATCCTTCCGCCTCAGCCTTCCAAGTAGCTGGAACTACAGGCATGCACCACCATGCCCGGCTAATTTTTTGATTTATTGTAGAGATGAGGTCTCACCAAGTTACCCAGGCTGGTCTCGAACCCATGGGCTCAGGCAGTCCTCTCAACTCGGCCTTCCAAAGTGCAGAGATTATAGATGTGAGCCACTGCGCCTGGCAGAGAGACTTAATTTTGCTATAAACCTTCTGGTATTCAAATACTGTCCTACTTATTTAAGAAGTGATATCATAACAGATATCATTAGAAGAGCACATGCGAGCCGGGCTCGGTGGCTCAGCCTGTAATCCCACGCCTTGGGAGGCTGAGGTGAGTGGATTGCCTGAGCCCGTGGGTTCGAGACCCGCCTGGGCAACTTGGCGAGACCTCATCTCTACAATAAAAATCAAAAAATTAGCCAAGCGTGGTAGCGCGCGCCTGTAGTTCCAGCTACTTGGAAGGCTGAGGCAGAAGGATCGCCTGAGCCCAGCAGGTCGAGGCTGCAGTGGCTGGGAGCGGCCACTGCACTCCAGTCTGGGCGACAGAGTGAGACTCCAACTCAAAAAAAACAACAAAACAAAACAGAAGAGCACATGCATTGTCTGAAGATTAGAAAAATGCATTTTAAAAATATTCTCTCAATCTTAAATGTGTCTAATATTCGTTATAGATGAGGAAACTGAGACTCAGAGAAGTAACGTAAGAAAGTTTACCCGGCTAGTCAGTAACATCAATAACAGAACCAGGTCTCCTTTGCCTCTGGTTAAGTGTGTTTTCAGCCCTGTAATTGTCAGGACTTCTTTTATGAGTGCTAGAAACCCATCTTGAACTTAAATCGGGGAGTATTATGTATTGATTCATAAACCCAGATAACAGAAAGAGGAGAGTTAGGGCAGAGTTCAATAGCAGCACAATCCAGGACTTCACATACTGTAAATCATCCCTCCTTTCCTTCTCCTTTCCTTTCCTCCTTCCTCACTTCTTCCTCTGTCTTTCCTCGGTGCAGGTTAGCTTCATTTTCTTCTGCTGCAGATGGGGCTTTTGAAGACTGGGAATATAGCCACTGATATCATAGACTTCTATATTCTGGTGGTCTCACTAGCAGAGGAAAAGGAGTCCTTTTAGCCAGCCAGATAGAAAAATTCCATAAAGTAAAGAGTGGGACAACATCACGGCCAAGGGGATGAGATCTGTTATCTAAAGTAGAAGTAGATCACCATTGGGAAATTTTTTTTGAACCCAACATTTTCCTCAGTGTTGTCTACTTTAGGTATAGTCTGGGCCGGGCTCGGTGGCTCAGCCTGTAATCCCGGGCTTTGGGAGGCCGAGGTGAGTGGATTGCCTGAACCTGTGGGTTCGAGACCTGCCTGGGCAACTTGGGGACCTCATCTCTACAATAAATCCAAAATCAGCCGGGCGTGTGCCTGTAATTCCTGCTACTCGGAAGGCTGAGGCGGAAGGATCGCTGGAGCCCAGCGGGTCGAGGCTGCAGTGGCTGGGAGTGGCCACTGCACTCCAGTCTGGGCGACAGAGTGAGACTCTGACTCAAAAAAAAAAAAAAAAAAAATTATAGTCTGACTTGGGATTCCAGATTATTTTTGAGTGTATATATTAATGTTAAAGGACTTATTAATATTTAACCAGCTTTTCACAACCATTGGAAATATTTTATTAAAATTCTGTTTTCATTTATGTTACTTTTTTTTTTTTTTTTTGAGTTGGAGTCTCATTCTGTCGCCCAGACTGTAGTGCAGTGGCCGCTCCCGGCCACTGGACCTGCTGGGCTCCAGCGATCCTTCCGCCTCAGCCTTTCAAGTAGCCGGAATTACATGTGTGCGCTACCACACCCGGCTAATTTTTTGATTTATTGTAGAGATGAGGTCTTGCCAAGTTGCCCAGGCGGGTCTGGACCCTGCGGGCTCAGGCAATCCACTCACCTTGGCCTCCCGGGATTACAGGCTGAGCCACCGAACCCGGCTATGCTACCTTTTAAGCGACGTTTCTTTTCTTCCAAATATCAGTAGAATCTGTTTTCTTCTTGGCAAAGGTTACTCCTTCACTGGATTTTTTGACTTATATTTTTAAGGAGGCATTTAAAATAGAAGAGACATTTAGGTGACTTAACATGAAAATTGCATGTATAAGGAATTACATTTGCTTTTTTGCCATTATATTATTATGTGTATGTGGTTAACAGTTTGGAAATAATATTTTACCTTAATGGTTTGGCAGTAATCCGTTATGTATTTAGCTGTTTCTTTTCATTTGCTCCCCAGACAAGCCCTGGATATTTTCTTTTAGGCTGTTATCTACTGCGTTTAAGCTTTGCAAACTGAGAAGTTAGGCTCTCTGTGATCTGTCCTTTTTTTTGGAATCTTGGAGCTATTTACACAACCTCTGCCACTAATTGAAAATGGTTATTTACACATACCCATACACACACACACTCACACACACATACAATTATTTAATATGAAACCTCAAATGAACTAGAGATAGAATAAGTTCTTTTTTGTAATTTTATTTTCATTAGTAGACTATGATTGCAACAAATATTTATCAGAGCAATAAGAAGCAGAGGTGTTTTTGAAGTCATATCCTAGGAACTTTTGTTCCCCTGTGGCCATGGAGATTGGGGTCAGGAGATATACTTTGAAAAAAAATTAGTGGTTCTGTTTTTTTCTAGGATGCCTATTTTTGTGTTGGATGTTTAAAATAAGTATTTATGCTATTAAATAACTAGTTCTTTACTCTTGAAATCTCCTAAAATTATTTATTTAATCATTTTAATTTGGCTATGAAATTAGTGTCAAGCTGTCAGAATGGTATTTGCTTATAGTTAAGATTACTGAATAACAGAATTCAGTGCCAGTTGTAGGCCTTGTTTTTTGTTATTATTGTTGGTTTTCATCTGTGAATTTAAAGAGTCGGACTAGTGATCTTAATAATGTCTTTCAGTTTAAAGTTATGTAATACAATTGATTCAGAACTACTTTTCACTATTACTGCATTTTTTGTTTTTATTTCTTGTTTTCTTTCCTTTCACATTTATCATGATTGACAAAGCTTGCTATGTATACTAGTTATAGATCCAGAGAAAGTTCTTTATAAGAATGTTAAGTACTAGTAGAATTTACTTCTGCTTCATTTGCAGTTTTTTGAGTTAAGATGAGAAACCACACTCTACACTTGTCTTTGTGAGGAGATTTCTAGTCCCTTTTCTTCATATATCGCTTAAATCTAATATTTATTGCCTCCAGTGTTGTCTTTCCTCGAGGGTTTCCTATATGTTTCAGACGTCATCTCTGCATTTGGTTAGGTTTATTCTCAATAGTGCTGGCTGTACCAACAACACTAAAGTGGTGTTGATTCAATTAAAACCCTTTAAAACTCTCATTTTTTGTCTCTTCTCCTGTTTTTATTTCTGAATTTACATGATCTGGCTATCTGTGCAGATTTTAGTTTAGTTGAGCACATGGCAGGAAAATAAATCATAAAGAATTTTAGTTCCTGCACAGAGATAATAAATTTCATGAGCTGTAGCGCCCCACTAAACAGACAAAGCCATTTTTACATTTTAAAGATGTGGGATACAATTCAAGATTAGGTATGTAAGTGGTCATCGTACAGGTAAGGTTTGGGCCTCTCTTTGGTAAATTTTTTTTTTTTCCTGAGTTGGAGTCTCACTCTGTTGCCCAGGCTGGAGAACAGTGGCACACTCATAGTCACTGCAGCCTTGACCTGCTGGGCTCAGGTGATCCTTCTGCTTCAGCCTTCCAAGTAGCTAGAACTACAGGTGTGCACCACCATGCCCAGTTAATTTTTTTAAAAAGTTTATTGTAGAGATGAGGACTCACCAAGTTACTAGGGATTCAGGCAGTCTTCTTGCCTCCGCCTCCCAAAGTGCTGGAATTACAGGTGTGAGCCACCACATCCAGATGACAAAGCCTTTTCTTTGGGGCATAGAAAAATGGAAATTTTTGAGAAAATAGAAATTGGAGTTTTAAAAAGATATTATTTATAGGTAGCCTCTTAAGAATATGAAGCTATAATGTGTGGCTTAGGGTATCCGTAAAAGTACCTTATCTGACCTATTATATTTAAAGTAGATAATTTACTCAGACAGCAGTTATTCATTTAATAATTTAATTTGATTTGTATGTTTAAAAGTTTGGTTACCAAAAAAAAAAAAAAAAGCCAAAAAACACCCCAGCTGTAAGGAAACTGTTATATGCTGGATATTTTGTGTGTGTGTGTGTGTGTGTTTTGTAAATTTTTTTTTTTTTTTATACTCTGTTGCCCAGGCTGGAGTGCGTGCAGTGGCACACTCATGGCTACTGTAGCCTTGACCTGCTGGGCTTAGGTGATCCTTCTGCCTCAGCCTTCCAAGTAGCTGGAACTACAGGTGTGCACTGCCATGCCTGGCTAATTTTTTTAGGTGTGTCTCACCAAGTTGCCCAGGCTGGTCTGGAGCCCCTGGGCTCAGACAATCCTCTCACCTCTGCCTTTCAAAGTGCTGGGATGACAGGTGTAACCCATTGTACCCAGTAGCATTCACATTGTTATGTAAAATAAGGGATTCATTTTAAGAAAGGGAAACAGGCGTTTTCTTTCACCCATGCCAGCTCTGGCATGTCACCCTTTCTCTCTCTCTCTAATAAACTTTGTTTTAAAACTTAAAAAGAAAGCAAAGCCAGACTTGGTGGCTCAGCCTGTCATGCCAGCACTTTGGGAGGCCGAGGCAAGTGGATTGCCTGAGACTGAGGGTTTGAGACCGGTCCAGGCAACTTGACATGACCTCGTCTCTACAATAAATCAAAAATTAGCCAGGCATGGTAGTGCACGTCTGTAATTCTGGCTACTTGGAAGGCTGAGGTGGAAGGATGACTGGAGCCCAGCAGGTCAATGCTGGGTGGCCATGAGTGTGCTACTGCACCCCAGCCTGGGTGACAGAGTAAGACTCTAACTCAAAAAAACAAACACGAAAAAAAAAAGTGAAATGAAGGGAGTTTTTTTGTTTGTTTTTTCCTCAAAGCTAAATTCATTGAATGTAACTTTATTTATTTATTTATTTTTAGTTGGAGCCTCACTCTGTCGCCCAGTCTGGAGTGCAGTGGAACACTCACAGCCACTGCAGCCTTGACCTGCTAGGCCCAGGTGATCCTTCTGCCTCAGCAGTAGCAGGAACTACAGGTGCATGCCACCATGCCCGGCTAATTTTTTGTTTTATTGTAGAGACGAGGTCTCACCAAGTTGCCCAGGCTGGTCTCGAACCCCTGAACTTAGGCAATCCTCTTACCTCTACCTCCTAAAGTGCTGGGATTATAGGCGTGAGCCACCGTGCCTGGCCTTGAATGTAACTTTTATCACTAGATTTTTTGTCTAGTAAATGCCTGTTTTCTGAGTCATTGACAGGAATTTCTGCTTTTGCTTCTATCTTCCATAGTATTTCTGAAAATTGAAGGCTTGCTTAGATGTAGACAAAATTCTCTATTTCATTCATTTGTTAATTTCGTGATTTGATGTGACCGTCTATCTTGGTCCATTTGTGTTGCTACAAAGGAATATCTGAAACTAGGTGATTTATAAAGAAAAATTTATTTATTTATTTTTTGGGTTGGAGTCTCACTCTGTTGCCCAGACTGGAGTGCAGTGTCATGCTGCCGGCCACCGCAGCCTTGCCCTGCTGGGTGTAGGCAGTCCTTCCGCCTCAGCCTTCCAAGTAGCCAGAACTACAGGCGCACGCTACCACGCTCGGCTAATTTTTTATTTATTGTAGATCCGAGGTCTCACCAAGTTGCCCGGCGGGTCTCGAACCCACAGGCTCAGGCAATCCATTCGCCTCGGCTTCCCAAAGTGCTGGGATTACAGGCTGTGCCACCGAGCCCAGCCAAAAAATTTAATTTTTTTTTTTTTTTTGCACACACTCATGTTTATTGCAGCATTATATACAAAAGCCAAAAGGTGAAAGCACCCTAAATATCCCTCAATGAATAGATAGAGAGAATGTGGCATATGTACAAACAACAAAATATTATTCACCCTTAAAAATATTTTTGTTGGCTGGGCCTGGTTAATCCCAGTAATTAGGGAGGCCGAGGCATGTGAATTGCCCGATCCTGCGGTTCGAGACCAGCACAGGCAACTTGGCAGGACCTCATCTCTACAATAACATAAAAAATAGCTGGGTGTAGTAGCACGCGTCTGTAGTTCTGGCTACTCGAAAGGCGGAGGCAAAAGGATTGCTGGAGTACAGAATGTCAGCACTTGGGTTGCCATGAACATCCCCCTGCACTCCAACCTGGACAAAGGAGTGTGACTCCATAAAAAAAAAAAAATTCTGTTGGCCAGGCATGGTAGCTTAGCCTGTAATCCGAGCACTTTGGGAAGCTGAGATAAGAGGATTGTTTGAGCCCAGGGATTCAAGACCATCTTGGGCAACTTGGTGAGACCTCATGTCTATAATAAATAAAAAAAACTAAGTCAGGCATGATAGTGCACACCTGTAGTTCCAGGTACTTGGAAGGCTGATGTGGGTCACTTGAGCCCAGCATGTCAAGGCTGCAATGGCTGTGAGTGTGCCACTGCACTACAGCCTGGGTGACAGAGTAAGACTCCAACTTCAAAAAAAAATTTTTTTATGTGTTACAGTAAGGAAAAATCTCATGGACATTATGATAGCTTAAATGCACAGTATCCTCCAGACATGGTGGCTCATGCTGGTAATCCCAGCATTTTGGGAGGCTGACATAGAAGAATCATCTGAGTATAGCAGTTCAAGACCAGCCTAAGAAATACAGCGTAGCAAGACCTTGTTTCTACAAAACAACAAATCAGCCAACATGGTAGCAAGGTCCTATAATTGCAGGTACTTGAAAGGCTAAGTTGGAATGATCACCTGAGCTCAGGAGAGGTGATTGTGCCTGTGCACTGCAGCCTGAGTGACACAAAGAGACCCCAACGTAAAAATATATGTATCTTAATAAATTGGAACACTTTTTTTCTTTTGAGTTGTAGTCTCACTCGTGTGATTCAGGCTGGAGTGTGTGGCACACTCATAGCCACCGAAGCCTCGACCTGCTGGGCTTAGGCGATCCTTCTGTTTGAGCCTTCCAAGTAGCAGAAAACTTTCTCAATAGGGGTCTTGGCAATGATTTTCTGGATATGACACCAGAAGTATGGTATGCAAAGCAAGCATAAACAAGTTGGATTGCATCAAAATAAAAAACTTCTGCAAAGTAAAGAAAACACTAAGAAGGATTAAAGATAAGAGAAAATATGTGCCAATGATATCTTGTAAGAGGTTAAATCCAATATATACAAAAAACTCATACAAATCAAAGACCAAACAAATAAATGACAATCACTTGACTGAAAGAATGAATAGTTATTTTTCCAATGAAGACAAATTGCCAACAGGTATCTACTTTTAAAATGGTGCTGAACATCACCAATCACCAGGCAATTCCAAAGAAACACATTGATGAGACATCATTTCATGCTTGTTAGGATGGTTAATATCAACCAGAACAGAGATAAGTGTTGACAAGGAAGTGAAAAAAAAAAAAAAGAAATTCTATATACTGTTGGTGAGTTTTAAACTGGTAGAGTCATTATGAACACCATTATGAACTGTCTTTTAAAAATAAAAAATAAGTCAGGCTCGGTGGCTCAGTCTGTAATCCCGTGCTTTGGGAGACTGAGGTGAGTGGATTGCCTAAGCCCGTGGGTTCGAGACCCACCTGGGCAACTTGGCGAGACCTCATCTCTACAATAAATCAAAAACTTAGCTGGGTGTGGTAGCGCGCGCCTGTAGTTCCAGCTACTTGGAAGGCTGAGGCAGAAGGAGCCCAGCAGGTCGAGGCTGCGGTGACCGAGAGCATGCCACTGCACTCCAGTCTGGCGACAGAGTGAGACTCCAACTCTGTGGGTTTCGCTAACACGTTGTGTCTCTTCACACACCAGGGCTCTTTCCTTTGTTCCAGACACATGATCAGGTGCGGCTTAGAGACAGCAAGGCCCAGGGAAACCAGGTTTCTGTGGTTCTCTATCATCACATTCCTGTACAAAATCTGCTGAGCAGTGTCCAGACATCTCCGCTCCTCCAGAGAGAATTCTATGACCACATCCTTGAATGTCAACAGCCCCATCTCCCACTTCTGGGTGTCCCGGCGTCCTCCCTATGGACTCCCAGGACCTGAAGGTCACAGGGCAACAGAGGCTGCAGCAGAGACACCGCGGACACCTGGAGAGCAGAACAGAGCACTGGGGACAAAAAAAAATTTATTTTTAATATTGAATCCTTTGTGTCAGTTAAGATCTCAGTGCAGAAAACAGATTTATTCATTTGCTAATTCATTTATTTGACAAGAAGCTTTAGCACTAGGCACTGTTGTAAGTGCTTTATAAACTCAACTCAGATAAATCTCACAGCAACCCTGTTAGGTAAGGAGTAGTATTATCCTTAGTTTATAGAAGAAGAAGCTGAAGGAACAAGGAAATTCAAAAACTTGCCTAAGGTCACACAACTAACGAGTAGTAAAATCAGGATTCAAGCTAAGTTAGTCTGGCTCCAGAAGGCTATGTACTCACTGTTACATTTGCTGCCTCTCTAGAACCCATCAACTCAGACTGTTTTCTTTTACTTCTATGATTGGATTATATTAATCTCTGCAGAAGCAAATACACAGTACTTCCAGGATTCATTTCATTCATAGCCCTATGAAAAGCAGATCAGAGAACCAACACTTATCTTCTAATCGTCAGAACAAAGTCAATTAAAGGAGTCATCAGATTTCCTTTGTCTTATAACAGCAGTGCTGTCTGGAAACAAGCCATACTCCATGTTCATGTATTTAATTTTGAACTGTGTTGCTGCTAAGAATACTTTCACATTCAATTCGTCCAGTTCCTTAAATTTTAGAAATCACTTTTGAAAAATAAAGGCCTTGTAGCACTGTAAAAACCCATGGTCTATGTTTTTTCCATCGTCTAGAAATCAAAAACATTATTTATAGGAAAATAGTCCTTAGGGGGGAAAAAATATATATATATATATATATTTTTATACATACATATATATATATATATATATATATATATTTTTTTTTTTTTTTCCCTTGAGTTGGAGTCTCACTCTGTCGCCCAGACTGGAGTGCAGTGGCTGCTCCTGGCCACCGCAGCCTCGACCTGCTGGGCTCTGGCGATCCTTCTGCTCAGCCTTCCAAGGAGCTGGAACTACAGGCGCACGCTACCATACCCGGCTAATTTTTTGATTTTTATTGTAGAGATGAGGTCTCGCCAAGTTGCCCAGGCAGGTCTGGACCCCGCGGGCTCAGGCAATCCACTCACCTTGGCCTCCCAAAGCACGGGATTACAGGCTGAGCCATGGAGCCCGGCCAAAAAATATTTTTTGTAACAGCAAACTTTTTATCCCTCTTGCCATTACAGTTTTAAGGCTACATTGCCTATATTGTCAGTTATTCATTTAAAACATACCATTTTGTGTAACTGTACTGTGTGGCAAAAGAATTGGAAGCAGAGAATCTAATTTAATGCCAATGAGTGCTTGGATAATGTTTGATAGTGTTACCAAAGATATCCTGGCAATAGTTCATCTCTTCTTTTCCTTGGATTTATTTTATTTAAAAGACAAATGCTGGTATTTGGAGTTTCAACAGGGGTTCATTCATTGCAGTTCTCATGCTCTGCTTTAGAGTTGGACAAAGACACAGAATTGAGTGGCTGTAAACCTGTTCAGAGCCTTGTTCAGAGCTCTCAAATGCAGATTTTTAAAAAAAATTTCTTCTTTCTTGTGAACAGATTGAAGACCAAATTTCCATATACCAATCACTTCACAAATCCAGGCTATTTGTTAAGCCCGGTCACAGT
Source organism: Tarsius wallacei (assembly GCA_963574415.1). Taxonomy (NCBI): domain Eukaryota; kingdom Metazoa; phylum Chordata; class Mammalia; order Primates; family Tarsiidae; genus Tarsius; species Tarsius wallacei. The sequence goes on from CAUYQG010164029.1 coordinate 11,508, forward strand.
GCAAAGAAACATATGTGGAGAAAATGCCAGTGTGAAGGTCTCCATTGAAATTGAAGGATTTCAACTACCAGTTACTTTTACATGCGATGGTAAGTTTGCACTTCCCCAAGCTTTTGTTTTGCTGTTAGGAGGTACTGTTTAAAATATCATTCTTTTAATAAACTAACATTGTTATTATGTTATGGATTCATATGGATGGTTTTCTGGTTAGAACTAGTGGGGAATCAAGTTACCTTTATAACTACATGCTTCTCTGAAAAGTGCTGAATAACTTTTATTAATCAGCAGCTCTTGGCTAAGGCCTAAAAGCATTCAATAGAAAAGCTAATTACAGTCTGAGTGTTTATTTTTTAAAAAATTTTATGGCAAGAAGAATGCTGGTTTATAAAGAGCTGTCAGTTAAATAGAAATTCCAGGTATCCTAAGCTTTTTTAAGGAGAAGATAATTCTCTTTGGCTTAACTCTCCCTTCTGAACTTGGCATGAATATTTTCTGTACAGATGTATCCCCTGTAGGAATTTTTTTTTGTAGTTTTTAAAACTTTTATCTTCTTGCAGCGTCTGTTGCATTTCATAATGTATATTATTTTAATGAGATTCCAACAGTGAAATAAGATCCTATATTTCTACAGTACTTTGGCCTAAGAATTATGCTATTTTGTTCTTCAATGGTTTTGACTAGGAATGTGTCCAGTATTTGGATACATTCTTTCTAGCTTTGTACTTTTGAAAAAGCCCTTTGGAAAAAATCGGAATCTGAAACAGAAAAATGTTAGACAACTGTAGCAATCTTTTTTTTAATTTCTAAAGGAAAAGTTATTATTTTTAAACATACCTTAAATTTTGACTTGGGGAATCATTTAAATCTAAGTATACAGTAAGAATTAATTCTAGGCCAGGCTTGGTGGCTCAGCCTGTAATTCCAGCACTTTGGGAGGCCAAGGTGAGTGGATTGCCTGAGCCCGCGGGTTCAAGACCTGCCTGGGCAACTTGGTGAGACCTCATCTCTATAATAATTCAAAAATTAGCCAGGCGTGGTAGCGCGCCCCTGTAGTTCCAGCTCCTTGGAAGGCTGAGGTGGAAGGATCGCTGGAGCCCAGCAGGTTGAGGCTGCGGTGGCCAGGATCGGCCACTGCACTCCATTCTGGGTGACATAGTTAGACACCAAAAAAAAAAAAAAAAAAAAAAAAAAAATTGATTCTAAAACTGAACAAAAAAAAAGCCAGTAGGCACTTTGTTTGAAATAAGTATGATTAGGAATTGATAGCAACTGTTTTAATTAGTATCAAAGTTTGACTTACTGCGTAAAAACTGACTAATCTCAAAGTATTTCAAATGTCTGTTCTTTCGTTGTTCATAAAGGGGCACATTTACAGCATACATCTCTGTTAGGAAATGTAGCCATAATATGGTAGAAGTGGTTTGTGTGTTCAAGTTATAACTGTCACCACATATTTGACTGTTCAGAAATGTAGCTATTATATTAGTTAGAGGTTATTAGATAAAGACCTTTTCTGCCACGCTGTTAATTTCCATGTAGTTAGAGTGTAATCACTGTCTTTTTAAAATCAAACCTAAGTATGGCAATAGGTTACTTTAAAAGCTTTGTTTTTTAATGTGTTGTAATCTTAGTTTCTGGGTTTTGCCAACATGATAATTAAACAATATTGACTACCTACTATATTTTTTATTAGCATTTAAAATGGTGATTCTTGGCTGAGTGCAAGGGCTCACACCTGTAATCCCAGCACTTTGGGAGGCCAAGTTGGGAGGATTGCTTGAGCCCAAGAGTTTGAGACCAGCCTAGGCAGCATAGCGAGACCTCATCTCTACAAAAACTTTTAAAAAAATTATCCTGGCATGGTGGTGCATGCCTATAGTCCCAGATATTCAGAAGACTGAGATGGAAGGACTGCCTAAGCCCAAGAAGTTGGGACTACAGTGAGCTGCGGTCATGCTACTGCACTCCGGCATGGGTGACAGAGTGAGTCCTTGATTCAAAAAAAAAAAAAAGGTGATTCTTTTTCTTTTCTTTTTTCAGACAGGGTCTTGCTCTGTCGCTCAAGCTGGAATGCGGTGGCACAATCACAGCTCACTACAGCTTTAATCTCCTGGCTCAAGCAATTTTCTCTAGGACTACAGGTGTGCACTGTCGCACCTGACTAACTTTCTTTTTTGTTTGTTTGTTTGTAGAGGTGAGGTCTGGCTGTATTGGCCAGGCTGGTCTCAAACTCCTGACCAAGAGATTTTTCCTGCCTAGGCCTCCCAAAGAGCTGGAATTACATGTGTGAGCTACTGCATCCAGCCTCTTTTTCTTATTTTGTTTTAAATCATTGTTTATTAGATCCTGCTAAATGTCATCCATGGGGTATTGGGTATAGTACCTTTCTTGAATACCACAATCCAAGGATGCTCAAATTCCTGATATAAAAAGCATAGTATTTGCATATAACCTATGCACATCCTCCCATATACTTTTTTTATTTTTAGTTTTTATGGGTACATATTAGGTGTACTATATTTATGGGGTACACGTGATATTTTGCTAGAGGCATACAATGTGTAATGCTTCTCTCTATATACTTTAAATAATCTCTGGATTACTTATAATACTTAACTTAATGTAAATGCTGTGTAAATAGTTGCTATACTGTCTTGTTTAGGGAATAATGACATGGGAAAAGGTATGTACATGTTCAGTGCAGATGCTTTTTTTTTCTTTTCAAATATTTTTGATTCATGGTTAATAAAGCCGCATGCAGAGCCCATGGACATAGAGGGCCAACTATATTAGGTTAAATAAAACATTATTATTATCATTATTATTATTATTTTTTTTTTTTTTTTGAGTTGGAGTCTCGCTCTGTCGCCCAGACTTGAGTGCAGTGGCCGCTCCCGGCCACCGCAGCCTCGACCTGCTGGGCTCCAGCGATCCTTCCGCCTCAGCCTTCCAAGTAGCTGGAACTACAGGCACGCGCCACCACACCTGGCTGATTTTTTTGATTTATTGTAGAGATGAAGTCTCGCCAAGTTGCCCAGGCGGGTCTTGAACCCGCAGGCTCAGGCAATCCACTCACCTCAGCCTCCCAAAGGCGCGGGATTACAGGCTGAGCCACCGAACCCAGCTTATAAAACATATTATTAAAATTAGTTTTGCCCGGCTCAGTGGCTCAGCCTGTAATTCCAGCACTTTGGGAGGCCAGGGCGAGTGAGTGGATTGCCTGAGCCCGTGGGTTCAAGACCCACCCGGGCAACTTGGTGAGGCCTTGTCTCTACAATAAATCAAAAATTAGCCGGGCATGGTAGCACGCACCTATAGTTCCAGCTACTTGGAAGGCTGAGGTGGAAGGATCACTGGAGCCCAGCAGGTTGAGACTGCGGTGGCCGGGAGCGTGCCAGTGCACTCCAGTCTGGGCAACAGAGTGAGACTCCAACTTAAATAAATAAATAAAATTAGTTTCACCTCTTTCCTTTTATTTTTTATAATGTGGCTACTAGCAAATTTTTAGTTATATATATGATATATATGGCCTTCATTTGTAGCTTGCATTATATTTCTATTGTACACTGCTGTCTTAGATTATAAGTAATATGATCTTGAGTAAGTGTATGTTTAGAGGAAAATGAGTAAAGTAAAAATGATGACTACCTCTTTTACAGTGAGTTCTACTGTAGAAATCATTATAATGCAAGCCCTTTGCTGGGTACATGATGACTTGAATCAAGTAGATGTTGGCAGCTATGTTCTGAAAGTTTGTGGTCAAGAGGAAGTGCTACAGAAGTAAGTTTATTCGTTTAACTACTGAGCAACATCCTTGGAAATTTCCTTTGTAACAGTTTAAACTAGAAATTTAGAAAGTTAAATTTATAATACAAAAATACGTTGGGTCCTATTGGATTTGTTGGATCAATGAACTTGTATTGAGTTATATTGTGTCTCAGATGTCTTATCTAAGATGGTGGGATTTCAGGAATAAGTAAGATGGTATTCCCTTAAGAAACTTACAGTCTTATATGGAAAGAATAGTGGGTCATTGGTTAATAAGTAATATACTGATTTTTTTTCTTTCTGCAGAAAGTGTATAGTCACCTTATTATCAACTCCATTTCCTTTTGCAGCATGCACTGTTACCTTTTTGCACAGTAGTCAGCTGTGATTTCTTTTTAGTTGCCTGAAATAATCATTATATGAATCTTTTTCTTAACTAGGTACTTTATTATATCTAGTATTTAGTTTAGTTGTTCAATAGATGTGTATTCTCCTAAACCACTAGAAATGCCCTGTCCTTATTTTTCTTCTTCATCTTTGCCATTCTCTTCTTTCTCTTTCACTTTGACTCTTATCCCTCTGTTCAAGTGCTCACACTTGGTTAAAAAACTATCTCTGTATTTTACCATCCTCTTCAATTTCTGATGCAGATGCAGTTTATATTTTACCTTCACCTTTATAATTGCTAATTTGAGTAGAATAACAGTGAATAATTAATATATTTTAACAGTGATCATTGCCTTGGAAGTCATGAACATATTCAAAACTGTCGAAAATGGGACACAGAGATTAGACTACAACTCTTGACCTTCAGTGCAATGTGCCAAAATCTGGCCCGAGCCGTAAGTGTGTGCTTTATAATAGAATTGCATTTGGTTGAATCTGAATAATTCTGGTTCAGTGATTTTCAATTTCTATATTTTCTAAGATTTTTGATTTGAGTGGGTGATAAACTCATTATCCTCAACAGGAGTTTTTTAGCAGATGGGGGTAGATTTTCAATCATAGAGGTTTTGGTAGCATACTCATCAAAGGTAGAGGTATATTTGAAAATCAAAATAGAGAAATTAAACATTTGATTTGTCTTAGTTTTTCACAAGAATGAAAATGTCAGGGTCAGTCAAGGAGAAATAAGGAAAGATTTTGAATGCTAAATATGAGTTAGGGGAAAAAAGATCCATATTGACCTTTGTACGAAACTGAGAAAAATAAGTTATTTTTCACAAAATGAAAACTAATTCCCTGTTTTAAAAGTTTAGTACTGCCGGGCTCAGTAGCTCAGCCTGTAATCCCGCGCCTTGGGAGGCTGAGGTGAGTGGATTGCCTAAGCCTGCCGGTTTGAGACCCGCCTGGGCAACTTGGCGAGACCTCATCTCTACAATAAATCAAAAAAATTAACCGGGCGTGGTAGCGCGCACCTGTAGTTCCAGCTACTTGGAAGGCTGAGGTGGAAGGATCGCCAGAGCCCAGCAGGTCGAGGCTGCGGTGGCTGGGAGCAGGGCACTCCAGTCTGGGCAACAGAGTGAGACTCCAATTCAAAAAAAAAGTTTAGTACTACAGCAGTTGGGTGCTCCTTACAAAAATATATTCAAGGCCAGGCATGGTGGCACATGCCTGTAATTCCAGCACTTTTGGTGGCCAAGACAGGAGGACTGCTTGAGCCCATGAGTTTAAGACCAACCTGGGCAACATAGCAAAACCTTGTGTCTACAAAAATAAAAAAATTAGCCAGTCATGGTGGCATGTACCTGGAGTCCCAGCTACTCAGGAGGCTAAGGCAGAAGGATTGCCTGAGCCCAGAAGGTTGATGCTGTGGTAAGCAGTGATCATGCCATTGCCCTCTAGCCTGGGTGACAGAGTGAGACCCCGACTCAGAAAAAAAGTTCAGTAATTTCTTTTGAGATTAAAGCAGATTAGAATGTGAGATAACTTAGCCTTTTTGGATTACTATATAAACCTTTGTATTTATAAGGTAATTTTTAATCTCTAAAGATAATGATTCTTCATTTTTTAGAGTTTTAGATGGAAAAAATTAGTCATTTCTACTTTTTTTCTTTTCTTTTCTTGGATTTTGCTTCTGTGTTAGGTAGACTTTGTTTCAATTGAGTGGAAACTTTCACAAAATTTATTACATTTTGATGTCATGGGTACCTTCAGTTTCCTTTTTTTTTTTTGAGTTGGAGTCTCACTCCGTTGCTCAGGTTGGAGTACAGTGGCACACTCAGGGCCAACCCGGCGTCACCCCCTGGGTTCAGGCATCCTTCCGCCTCAGCTTTCCAAGTAGCCAAAAATACAGGTGCGCACTACCATGCCTGGCTAATTTTTTTGACTTATTGTAGAGATGAGATCTTGCCAAGTTTCCCAGGCTGGTCTCGAACCCGTGGGCTCAGGCAGTCCTCTCACCTCGGCCTCCCAAAATGCTGGGATTACAGTCTTGAGCCACCGTGCCCGGCCAACTTCAGTTTCTTAAGGGATGATGTTCTTGACTACATTTGCATAATGTGAACTCATGGTAGAAGAGATCAGTACCTTGATTATTAGGGAGAGTGAGAGAAAAATTGATTATCTTTAGGAAAAAATACCACAGAAATTCAAATGATCTCTTCCCTATCTGATTTTCACCTCACATTTCTTTAAAAGTGTTTTTAGCTCTCTATTCTCTATATTTAGGACAGATGTAGTTTTAGGAGCTATTTATATAACAGAAACTAGACTTAAAAAGCATTTATAGCTGGGCGCAGTGGCTCACACCTGTAATCCAAGCACTTTGGGAGGCAGAGGTGAGAGGCTTACCTGAGTCCAGGGTTTCAGTACCAGTCTGGGAAATTTGGTGAGACCTCATCTCTTCAGTAAATCAAAAAATTAGCTTGGCATGGTGGCACATGCCTGTAGTTCCAACTCCTTGAAAGGCTGAGGCAGAAGGATCACCTGAGCCCAGCAAGCCAAGGCTGCGATGGCTGTGGGTGTGCCACTGCATTCCAGCCTGGGCAACAGAGTGAGACTCCAACTCAAAAAAACAACAATGATAAAAGCATCTATGTTTTCCATAAAAAAAATTTTTTTATATTGGCTTACTTTCTTCTGATTCAGTTATAAATAATATTTAATTCTGATAGCATTTTATTGTCAGTTAAAAAAATCACTCTAGTTCACTCTAATTTCAAGATTTCATTATATACTTAACCATATTTAATTTGACAATAGAAAGACCAGAGAGTGGATTTGATTTTTTGTGTGTGTGTATGTTTGTTTAGGCAGAAGATGATGAAACACCTGTGGATTTAAGCAAACACCTGTGTCAAGTAGAAAAACCTTATAAAGAAGTCATGACAAGGTATAGCATCTAAAGCATTAATTGCTGGTTTCAGAATTTGTTTTTGGATGTGAATACATTTATTTTGGTGATTAAAACAGTCATTTTGTATATAGTATCTTTTGGCCAAAATAGCTATTCTTTTTTTCCAGACACCCTGTTGAAGAACTCTTAGATTCTTATCACAACCAAGTGGAACTCGCTCTTCAGATGGAAGTAAGTCTGAATTCACATTTTGGCATAATGATTCTTGTTTCTGTTCACTCTTAAATGCTAGTGTTGGCATTGGATTAACTATTTTAGAACTTCTAAAACTGTATTATTGATGTTGATGTTTGATGTCTTATTTTCTAACCTATCTTTTAACAAAAATCCTCAATGATGCTTGAATCAACATGTTAACTCTCACTTTAGCTTTATTACTAAGAAGAACTCCCTTCAGTTCAATTCAAAAAGCATTTATTGGATGCTTAATATATGCTAAATGCTGGAGTTATGAATATGAATAACCTAGTCCTCGCCTATCAGGAACTTAAAAACTAGTGGTAGGGGATTTAAACAAAATTTCAGCATAGTATAGTAAGTGTAATACAAAAGTATGCCATGGAGTTCTTTGGGAGATTAGAGTAGGACTCCTTACCTAATTTGAGGGTTCAAGGAAGGCCTTCCAGAAAGGGTGTTGCCTGAGCCAAGTCTTAAGCAGTGTGAGTTAGCCAGAAGGAAATTGGGAAGGGCATGTAAACAGAAGCACACAGGTGTGATACTTAAGTGGAAGTACAAGCAGTTCTGTAATAGAGCACAAAGTGGAAATGAAGTTTGGGACATGCTATTGAAGATAGCTAGACAGAAGTTACCACCTTATAATCCATGCTAAGGGATTTTACTTTATCTTCTAGGTCAGGGGGACCATATCCAGTTAGTTGACTTTCTGTTTTTGTAAATAAAATTTTTTGAACACAACCACACCATTTGTTTACATCTTGTCTGTTATCATTTATATTTGTATTGCAACACTGGAGTTAAGTAGTTGGAACAGAGATTGAATGTCCTCCAAAGCCTAAACTGTTTACTGTGTGGCTTTGTGCAGAAAAAGTTGGCTGACCCCTACAGTAGCCACGTAAGGTGTTTTTAGCCAAGGGTGGGGAGTGGGGTTGGGTGAGTGACGTGTTTAGTCCTATGCTCTGAAATCACTCTAGCTGTACTATGGAAATTAGATTTAAGGCTGGGATTGGTTTCAGGGAGACCACTTAGGAAGGCTTCTTAGAGTAGTCCAAGTAAAAGATAATGAGCATGGTGAAGGTAAAGAGGAGGGAGAGTAACAGTATTTAGGAGATGCAATTGATAAGATATTGGTAGGTGATGGGAAGTGAGTGAAAAGGAAAGTATATGATTGTAGGATGACTTTCTAGCTACTAGTACATTCTTATCAGCATATAATTATTCAAAAAATATTTCCTCATTATGAGGCAGTTGAGAATGTGACAGTGAACAAAAGAAACTATAATCCCTGCCTGCAGAGATTTTACATTCTAGCTGGAAGAGTCAGACAGTAAACTAGCAAAATATACGTTATATATTTTGGTAAGTGGTATAGAGAAAAGTACAGGAATCAGATAATGTTATTTCAGTTAAGGCAGTGAGAAGATGGATTTGAGCAAAGCACTGGAGGAGGAGGAGGGAGAGGGAGAAGCTATCTGGTTATCTGGGAGTTGAGTGTTCCAGGAAGACAGAACAGTACGTTCAAAGGCGTGAGGAGGGAGTGTGCCTGGGATATACCAGGTTTGCCGGGCTTTTATAGCTGCAGTAAAGGGAGGGAGGCAAAAGTGGAAACATGTCAGTTACGAAGATGGCTTGCTAGCCATGGGAGATGATGATGGCTTGGACCAGGACAATTGCAGTAGAAGTGGTGAAAAGGGATTGGATGTTGTGGTATGTTTTGAAACTTGTGCTAGGAAGATTTATCCATAGATTGAATGTGGAACATGAGGAGAGAGAAGAGTTTAGGGTAATTCCCAAGATTTTCTACCTGAGCAACTGAGCAAAGTCTGGAGTTGCCTTTTAATGAGATGTGGAAAACGATGAGAAGAGCAGATGGGGGGAAAGACCAGGACTCAGTTTTGAACATTATGTTTGAGATAGCCAGTATTCATCCAAAAGAGGTGCTGAGTAGGCAGTTGGTATAAATATGGAATTTTGTGCAGGTGTTCAGGCTAGAGATAATATATTTGGGAATCATCAGAATATAAATGGTGTTTTACAGCCATAAGACTGGATGAGCCTGGCACAGTGACTCATGCCTGTAATCTCAGCACTTTGGGGGGCGGAGGCAAGAGGATTGCCTGAGACCAGGGATTCAAGACCAGCCTGGGCAACTTGGCGAGACCTCATCTCCACAATAGACCAAAACAATTAGTCGAGTGTGGTGGCGGTGGGCACCTGTAGTTCTAGCTACTTAGAAAGCTGAGGCAGAAGAATCACCTGAGCCCAGCCAGGTGGAAGCTGCGGTAGCCGTGATCATGCCACTGCATTCCATCCTGGGTGACAGAGTGAGACTTGGAGTTTAAAAAAAAAAACAAAGACTGGATTTGATAACCAGGAAAATCATTGTGGATGGAGAAGAAAAGAATTTTTCTTAAAACAAAAGAATCTGCCGGGCTCGGTGGCTCAGCCTGTAGTCCTCCTGTGCCTTGGGAGGCTGAGGTGAGTGAATTGCCTGAGCCCGCAGGTTCGAGACCCGCCTGGGCAACTTGGCGAGACCTCATCTCTACAATAATGAAAAATTAGCCGGGCGTGGTAGCGCGCGCCTGTAGTTCCAGCTACTTGGAAGGCTGAGGCAGAAGGATCGCTGGAGCCTAGCAGGTCGAGGCTGCGGTGGCCGGGAACGGCCACTGCACTCCAGTCTAGACGACAGAGTGAGACTCCAACTCAAAAAAAAAAAAGAAGACTCCACATCCTCCTGCAGCAATTACCCCACTTCTTTATTCTCCTTGCAGCAAAACTCCTGGAAGTTCTCTACTGCTGCTGCTTTCATTTCCTCTCTTCCTATTCCCTTATGACCACTCCAATCAGTCTTTCATTCTTAGACCTTCCCTGAAGCTGCACTTATTAAGGTTATCAAGGATTTCCATGATCCTGATTTCAGTAGTTCTTAGTCTTTATTCTTCTCAATTTTTGTGTGGTTTTGGTACAGTTGATTATTTCTTTCTTTTTGAAATACCTAGTTGAACTCTGTCTCCCTCTCACTTGTGGCTGCTTCCTTATCATCTCCTTATCATCCTGACTGCTGCACAATAGAATGCCCCCAGGACTCAGTTCTAAGGTGATCTTGCTATACCCCCATGTTGTTAATTGGGAGATTAGTATGTCTACCCTTGCTTGACCTTTTGTCAATTCCAGACTCAGTTTATTACTTGGCATCTTTATATGAATGATTATTTAACATCTCAAAGTTATGTACAAAACTGAATTTTTTGTATTACACTTCATATATATTCATCTATCAGTCTTCCCTTTCTCTCTCTCTCTTTTTTTAGACTGTATTTTTTTTTTTTTTTTTGAGTTGGAGTCTCACTCTGTTGCCCAGATTGAAGTGCAGTGGCAGGCTTCCGGCCACCGCAGTCTTGCCCTGCTGGGCTACAGTGATCCTTCTGCTTCAACCTTCCAAGTAGCCAGAGCTGTAGGCGTGCGCTACCACGCCCAGCTAATTTTTGATTTATTGTAGAGACAGGTCTTGCCAAGTTGCCCGGGTGGTAGACTTTACTTTTTAAGAGCAGCTTTAGGTTCCAAGCAAAACTGAGAAGAAGGTACAAGGATATCTCATGAGCCCTTTGTCCCCATGCATGCCTAATCTCCCCCTTACTTCCCTTCATCATAAATAGCAACTTTGTTCTTCATTTAATCAGGCTAAAATCTTGGAGTCATCCTTGACTTCTCAAGAAAAGAACCTTTCACAACCCACATTCAGTCTAGTTCCTATTAGCTCGACCTTGAAAATACATTCAGAATGTGACCACTTACCATCACTACCAAAGCTCCAGCCCTAATTAGTTGCAGTAGTTTTTGACTAATCTCCCAGTTTTTACCCATGTCCTTCTATAGCCTGTCTTCCACAGGCAACCAAAAGGATCTCTTAAAAATAGGCCACTAAATGCAATGTGGTATCCTGGATTATATCCTGAAAGAGGAAAAAGGCATTAGTGGAAAAACTGGTGAAATCTGAATAAAGTCTGAAGTTTACTTAATAGTAATAATATTCTAGTGTTAATGTCTTAGCTTTGACAAATGTAACATAGTTATGTAAGATGTTACTTAATCCACTTTCTTTTAATGTTATATGGGGATTCTTTGTGCTATTTTTATAATTTTCTGTAAATCTAAAATTATTCCAAAATAAAAGTTTTATTTTAAAAATGAAGATAAGAGCAGAAAGCAAATGTAAAATAAGAGAAAGTCAAAGCCAAAAGGTGGTTCTTTGAAAAGATAAAATTTATAAACTCTTAAACAATGCCTCTCTTTTACTAAAAATCTGTTGTACTCAGTAAAATTCAAAGCCCTAATTGTGGCTTCATGGTCCTACAAAGTATGGCCCACTGCCTCCCTCATCTGACTTCTTATCACTCCCCTTTCTTTTTTTCTGGTTGATTTTCTGCCAGGTATGCCCTCACTGGGACTCCCGTGCTTGTTCCCTCTAATGTTCTTCCCCAGATACTTGCTTGGCTCATTCTTTTACTTTTTTTATTTTTTTATTTTTTTTTGAGTTGGCGTCTCACTCTGTCGCCCAGACTGGAGTGCAGTGGCCGCTTCCGGCCACTGCAGCATCGACCTGCTGGGCTCCGGCGATCCTTCCACCTCAGCCTTCCGAGTAGCTGGAACTACAGGCGTGCGCTACCACGCCCGGCTGATTTTTTTGATTTATTGTAGAGATGAGGTTTCACCTGCCCAGGCGGGTCTCGAACCCGCGGTCTCAGGCAATCCACTCACCTCAGCCTCCCAAGGCGCGGGATTACAGGCTGAGCCACCGAGCCTGGCTCATTCGTTTACTTTTTAAAGTTCTGTGTTCAAATGTCATCAGAGAGCTCTTCACTGACCATCTTTTTTTTTTGTTAGATTAGAAAACATAGTTTATTTAGAAAATAAATGAGAGAGAGAGAGAGAGAAAGAGGAGATTCACCTCCCCAAGATAGGGGAGGGGACCAAAGCCAGGAAACATGTCGACAGTCGTAGCTCAAAGAGCACATGGCTACACCAGAGTCTAGCAAGGCATTGGCAGGGATAGTCTGGCGATGGCTGACCATCTTATTTAAAATAATAACATATTTACCTCTCCTTTATTTTTTATAGCTTTTTTGAAATGTAATTATATACTACAAGATTTACCCATTGTATACATAGAATTCAGTGATTTTTAGTAAATTCATAGAGTTGTAAAGTTATTACCTCAATCCAGTTTTAGAACATTTTTATCACTCCTAAAGTTTCCTTGTACTAATTTGCCACCAGTCCTCACTCCAAGTCCCAACCAACTGATCTGGTTTCTGACTCTATAGATTTGCATTTCCTGAACATTTCATGTAAATGGAATTATACCCCATGCCATTTTTTTACATCTGGTTTCTTTCTACACTCTGCTTTTTGAGGTCCATCCATGTTGTAATATGAATGTTGTAGTGTGTATCTTGTAGTTTGTTCCTTTTTTTTCTTGCTGAATCCTATTCCAGGCTATACCACATTTTGTTTATCCATTAACTAAGTGATGAACATTTGGACTTAAATTTATAGATTTTGGTTGTCATGAATAATGCTGCTATAAACAACCATGTATGATAAGTCTCTGTGTGGATCTATGTTGTAATTTCTTTTGAGTGGATTTTAGGGGGAGATCAGGAAGTTGCAGAAGTGTTTTGTTTAATAGATAGTGTCTCGGCCGAGTGCATGGTTCAAACCTGTAATTCCAGCTTTGGGAGGCTGAGGTGAGAGGATTACCTGAGCCCATGGGTTCGAGACCAGCCTGGGCAATTTGGAGAAACCTTATCTCTACAGTAAATAAAAAATTAGCTGGGTATTATAGCGCATACCTGTAGTTCTGGCTACTTGGAAGGCTGAGGCGGAAGGATCACCTGAGCCCAGCAGGTTGATGCTGGTGTGACCATGAGCATGCTACTGCACTCCAGCCTGGGTGACAGAGTGGGACTCTGACTCAAAAAAAAAGAGATAGTGTCTCACTATGTTGCTCAGGCTGGCCTTGAACTCCTGAGCTCCAGTGTCCTCCTGCCTTAGCTTCCTAAGTTGCTGGGACTACAGGCATGCACCACTGCACCTGGCTAGGAAATTGCAGGAGTTTTGATTGCTCCTTAGTTTCCTGGAGATGTGATGTTAATTCATTTTGCTAAAATGTAGTCAGGGTGGCAGTAGGGGTTTTGAGGCAAGAAATAATGATTTGGCCTAATATTCTACAGGGAGTGGGAAGGAGAACTGACCAAGTGTAGGTAAAAGGAATGTTGAGTAGCATAGAGGTTCCTGCTGAAATTGAGGATTACTGAATCTGTGTGGTTGTGAGATTTTCTTAGAAGTGCTCAACTGCCTGGTAGAAGTAGCAGAGAAGAGAGTTTGGTCAGAAAGAGGGTGTGAAGGCTAGAAGCAAAGGAGGTGGTGACCAGAGTATGATATTGTGATTAAGGTTCTGATAGGGTGCAGTTTTGAGGTTGAAAATATTGTGAATTTCCCATATGGACAGTTATATAACTGTCTTAGGATAGAAAGGTAAATATCCAGAGCAAAAATGAGGCACGCAGTGGGAGAAATGACCACATGTCAGTTGTAAAGTATATCAGTTGTGGGCCAGTCAGGAGACAAAACTGTATTAGTTACTTGAACAAGGAAATTCAAAGAATCTTTAATTAGTAAAAAATGACAGCTGGGTGCAGTGGCTCATGCCTATAATCCTAGCACTTTGGGAGGCCAAGGTGGGAAGATTGGTTGCGCCTAGGAGTTCGAGACCAGCCTGGGCTACGTAGTGAGACCTTGTCTCTACCAAAAAAATTAGGTGGGCATGATAGTGTGCATAGTCCCAGCTACTCAGGAGGCTAAGGTGAAGGGATTGCTTGGTCACAGAATGTCGAGGCTGCAGTGAGCCATGATCATGCCACTACACTATAACCCTGCCAACAGAATTAAACCCTGACTTCAACAACAACAACAATAACAACAAAAAAAGACTAACTACTGAAAGGGGTAAAAGAAGACTCTAAGACAGGAGTTGGCATGCTATAGCTCGCATACCATATCTGGCCTTGTTTATATAAATTGTTTTATTGGGCCACAGCCACGGTCATTCACTTATGTATTGTCTGTGTCTGTTTCATACCTTAATGGCAGAGTTGAATTGGAGCAGAGATTTTATGGCCCACAAAGCCTAAAATCTTTACTAACTGGCCTTTTAAAGAAAAAGCTTGCCAGCTGTGCTCTAAGGGGGTCCAGAAGTAACAGGTGCAAAAAACAGCTGTTGCTTCTAGGCCGAGGTAAAAAGGACAGTGCAGAGTTCTAAGGACTAAAGATCGGGCCTCTCCCCCAACCTCAGACTGAATTCTAGCCTCTTAGAGTAGGGTGTGGCTATCACAGGAACATACAAACTGCCCCTCTGGCGGAGAAACTTGCTGGAGAACCTGAACCACAGCTGTCAAGTCAGAGAGCATGGCCTATGGGTGTAGCTGGAGCTAGTCTTTGAGAACCACTGAGTTCTCACATTTATTTATTTATTTATTGCTTAAAAAGAGGTCTAGAACCCAGATGGAAAGTGTCTTCGTAATGCTCTTGTCATGGAGTGTCCTCCTGTGTGTTCTGGTGACAATACCTAACATTGTGCCAGCTGGCAAAGATAATATTTATACGGTCTAGCTCTGGTGTCACAAAGTAGAACAAAGGAAGGGTGGATTTGAAGCTGATAACAAGAAATTGACAACTAGCAGGTAAAGAATGATGTAAAATAGAGTAAGAGAATGACATGAGCCTCAAAACTGTAAGGGTTTTTGCATGAAGGTAGGGAAAAAGGAAGCAGAAATATAAGTCAAGTAAGCAGAAACGGGGAGGTAGAAAACAGATCTTTAGGCCCCAAGTAATTGAGTGTTTGAGAAAATTAGGTGGTTTCATTTAAGCTTGAAGGTGAAGGGAACATTCTGTTTCTGGTAGCCAACCCTCAAGGGTGGAAAAATTTAAATTTTTAAGGGTTGTTGTAGTACAGAGTTTCAACCCATTCTAATAGTACTTGGCATAAAAGTTCAGAATGAATGTTTTATGAGTCAATTCATTATATAAGAATGTTTCTTGATGAGATACATACTTCTCATTAAGAGTCAGGTAAGTAATTTTACAGTGTATTTGTACATGTATACTTTTGGATTATGATGAAATAACTGTGATGAAATGGTACAGAAGAATTGTCCTCAAGGAAATTTTTTGATCAGACAAAACATCTTGAGTGATGATTGTGTAGATGCAAATGATGATTAAAAATTAAGTGTTGCCCAATGATATTAACAGGTGACCAGCCTCTGAAGAACTTGTTTTTGATACCACATTTTTGCAGGAAGAAGAGGAGGGTTGTTTTCAATATGGAATTTATTCCAAAATGAGAATAAGAAAGATAACTCAAGCTTTAATAATTTGTTACTAATTTATTGTTTCTATTTCTGGTTTTAATATGAAATTAATGGTATTTGCATATTAATAACTGTGTCAGGCAAATGAAAATTAACCAGGCCTTGCTTTTTCGTACTTGAAAGTAAACTATACAGTTGAAAACCTATCTTGTTTCTTTTCTTTATCATCACAAAAGAGTAGAGGATATCTGTTAGGCACATCTAAAATATCTAGTTTCTGACTTCATCTCTGAAATTGGTCCTTTAAATTTCACACATACTTACATTTATTTTGCTTTTTATTTTTAAAGAACCAGCACCGAGCAGTAGATCAAGTAATTAAAGCTGTAAGAAAAATCTGTAGTGCTTTAGATGGCGTAGAGACTCTTGCCATTACAGAATCAGCAAAGAAGCTAAAGAGAGCAGTTAATCTTCCAAGGAGTAAAACTGCTGACGTGAGTATTTTTAGTGACTAGCATTTTATTAGATGCAAATATGTACTTGAGTGAGCGTCTGTCACTTAATGTGGGAGATTTTTGCCTTCTGCTGGACAGACTTTGGCTTTTACTTTTGAGTGATTCAGTCACTGATTTGGTTAGGTGGGGATACCTTGGTAAGGAGATGGTCTACCTTGGAAGAGCTGACATTGAATAGATGAATGCCACACGATGAACTCTTTGGCATTTGCATGTGGGTGATTGTATCAGACAAAGTGAAAATTAAGCAGGCCTTGCTTTTTCCTACTTCAAAGTAAACTATACAATTGAAAAGCTGTCATGTGTAGCTTTGATGTGTTGAGGATAATGGCTGGCATAAATGAGTTGGTTGGGGGTTTAAAGGTAGATACTGAGCTTGGAGCACCTGAGGATAACAGCTATCACTTCTCCCTCTCAATGGAAATGTCCTGGTTGCCAATGGAGGAAGTTCTCTTCTCTTTTGTGCTTCTCCATGTTAAAAAGACCAAGAGGCCTCAGCAGTAGTGACTTAACACCTCAGAAGCAGTCAGGTTAGGAGCCTTCTCTTTATGTCATACGGTTGTAAAGCTCTCCCTCATGGTATTTCTATGGGTATTTAATTAACTGTTCATAGGGATGTATATATATTTTATTGGAAGGATGAAAGAAGCAGTGGATCTCACACACCCATGATAAATTTGAAGGACAGAAAAGTTAGGTTTGTGGTATGCCTCTCGACATCTAGGAGATGACTGGCCATTCATTCTCAGAGATCCTATCCATATGATATATAGAGATTTGGGTTTCTTTTTTTCTTGCTTCTTATGTGCTGCTTTTTAGAAGTTAAAATGTATATTTATGAAGTTTCTTGGAGGTGACCAACTACCATGCCCTAATGTTGCCTGAGACTTCTATTTATTTTGCCCATTTGCTAGATAAGGGAAAGGTGTGGGGGCTTGATTTAGAGAATTGCTAGAACTTTTTTTGAGTCACCAAATGGGTAAAGAGTACTAGATTTTTTTCCTCCAAGGGTATTTTTACCATGTTATTATAGAGCAACTAATGGAAAATAAAATATTGTACTTATCACGTCTGGATTTCAAATTAATACTAATTACTTAATTGGCTTAACAAGGCAGATTTTGTTGTGTTTCTATGGCATTTTTCAATAATTTTCAGTTACTCTGATCTTCTAGATGCTAAAAAGTCATCTGTTTACTCAGTTTGGGATTTTTCCCTTTTTTGCATTCTTTATTTATTGTTTTATTAACTCTGCAGGCACTTTTTGGGAGGGTTCCCCTGGGACAGCTTTCTTTCTTTTTTTTTTTTGTTTCTTTTTTTTTTTTTTTTTTTTTACGCGTTGGAGTCTAAATCTGTAAATAATGCTGGAGGGCAATGGCATGCTCCCAGCCGCTGCAGCCTTGACCTGCTGGACTCAGGTGATCCTTCCGCCTCAGCCTTCCAAGTAGCTGGAACTACAGGCATGCGCCACCATGCCTGGCTGATTTTTTTATTTATTGTAGAGATGAGGTCTCGCCAAGTTGCCCAGGCTGGTCTTGAACCCACGGGCTCAGGCAATCCTCTCACCTCGACCTCCCAAAGTGCTGGGATTATAGGCGTGAACCACTATGCTTGGCCTGGCAGCTTTCTTTGACATAGCATTTAATTGAGGACAAAGGCAAACATTTTATGTTATATCATGGGTAATTTTCTGACTTGTGTGTGCAGGTGACTTCACTGTCAGGAGAAGGAGACACTAGCAAGAGTTCAACTAGGGGTATGTGTTTACATTCTTTGAATATTAGCAATAATCATTGCTTTTTCAGAGATTATATTAACATTTTATTTAAATCTAGGCTCAATGAATCCTGAAAATCCTGTTCAAGTAAGCATGGACCAGTTAACAGCAGCAGTTTATGATCTTCTCAAACTCCATGCAAATTCTGGTAGGAGTCCTACAGACTGTGCCCAGAGCAGTAGCAGGAATATCAAGGAAGCATGGACTACAACCGAACAGCTCCAGTTTACTATTTTTGCTGCACATGGCATTTCAAGTAACTGGGTATCAAAGTAAGTGAAGTGTAAAAGAAAATATCTAGAAGTTAATCTAATCTTTTTAAATGCCAGCAGTCACTGTTACCTTGGTATTTACATGGGAGATACATGAATCAACAGATACCTTTGTGGATTACAGATATTTGAAGCTATTTCAGTTAAAAAATACAACTTTTATATGCAGAAAAGGAAAGAAAATATATGTTGAAGCCTACCAGAGCAAATGTTAATATATTGGTCAGTTTAAGATGGCTGTTCTTTCTGCCTTTCCTTTAAAACCAGAGTAATTTGAAATAAAGTATAATGGGGCTACATTTCAGAACATTTTCTTTCCTCTTTAGTAGTTTACAATGTATTGATTGCTAAGATTTGAAGTCTACAAGAACATATTTTTTTCTACTGGATTTTTAATGTGGGCTTTCCCACTTTGATTTTTTCTTTGTTGTCACTGCCATATGTCTGGGATTACTATGTTCAGTATTTCTTCACTAGGTTTTATTTCATAACGTTAAGCTATTATGTATGACACTATTTCACTAAAAAAATCATTTCTGATTTTTTTAGTTAATATTACTTATTTTCAAATAAATTAATATTTGCAAAAATATACTTAATGTCTGTAAGGCAGAGGTGAGAGGATTTCCTGAGCCCAGGGGTTCAAGACCAGCCTGGGCAACTTGACGAGACCTTGCCTCTACAATAGATAAAAAATCAGCCAGGTGTGGTGGTACACACCTGTAGCTCCAGCTACTTGGGAGGAAGAGGCAGATGGACCCCCTGAGCCCATCAGGTTGAGACTGTGGTAGCTGTGAATCTGCCATTGCCCTCTAGCCTGGACAACAGAGTGAGACTCAGGCTCAAAAACAAAGAAAAGAAAAGAAATACTGAACATAAATTCTGCTTCAGTTAAGCTTTAGAATAAAACATAATAACAAAATAATTATTTCAATTTATTCAGTAAATAGTTACTGAGCATCTTTTATGGGCAGTGTTCTTATTACTGAGTATTCAGCAGGACAAGGTAGGAGAAAACCTCTGCCTTTCTTGAACTTACATTTACATGGGTATGCTGGTGTCTGGAGATATTTCATTTTTAGAAATAGTTACAGGGAGCTGGGCGTGTTAGCTCATGCCTGTAATCCCAGAGGCAAGAGGATTGCCTGAGCCTGCAGGTTCAAGACCAGCCTGGGCAACATGATGAGACCTCATCTCTACAATAAATCAAGAATTAACTGGGCATGGTAGTGCGTGTATGTAGTTCCAGCTACTTAGAAGGCTGAAATGGAAGGATCGCCTGAGCCCAGCAAGTGGAGGCTGCAGTGGCCGTGAGTGTGCTACTGCACTCCAGCCTGGACGACAGAGTGAGACTCTGATTCAAAAAAAAAGAAAAGAGGTAGTTACAGGGATAATACCCTCCACATCCTCCATATACACTCACATTTGTACGTACACGTAAACACACACACACAAATAATTTTAGGGACATTAGTGAAAACAAATATTCAGTAGAAGACAATACAGAAAATAGTGATAATTAAAATGGAAAGAAGGGCTGGGTGCAGTGGCTCATGCCTGTACTTCTAGCACTTTGGGGGGCTGAAATGGAAGAATAGTATGAGGACAGGAGTTCAAGACCAGCCTGGGCAACACAGTGAAACCCTTATCTCTACAAAAATTCAAAAAATTTAGCTGAGTCTGGTGGCGTGTAACTGTATACCCAGCTACTCAGGAGGCTGAGGCAGAAGGATCGCTTGAGCCCAGGAGGTTGAGGCTACTGTGATCTGTGATTGTGCAGCTACACTCCAGCCTGGGTGACAGAGTGAGACTGGCTCAAAAAAAAAGAAAGAAAGTTAATAAATAGGGGCAAATGGAATGAAATTGAGAAAAATAATCACATAGTTAGCTTAAGGGTATTTCATGAACCATTGAAATTTGATTTGGAATGCATTTAGAATGACAAATAGACTGTATATATGAACAAAGAGATTAACATATAAATTTACCAGTAAGTTAGAATATGAGCAGAATAGTCTTATTGAAACCAAGACACTTGCCTTACCAGATTACCTGACTGTATCTAAGCAGCTCTATACTTGGTGGCAATTAGTGGCTGAGACATTGCAGTCTCGTGAGAGAATACAGTAGCATCTGTCCCCGTGGATAGATACTTCCAGTAGACTAGGAAGACTGATTCACTGCAGGTCAGACCCAGGCTTAGCTGACTCTATTTCAGTCGCTTGGCAAAGGAAAATGGCACCTAGAGAAGGTACGGTTTGTACTCTTTCTTCCTAGATTTTACCTAGAAATGAATGAGTACATTATTCAATGTCATTCAAATAAAATTTAAAGCTAATAGCTAACTGAGCACAAAATTGAAATTACTTCAACAGCTGGTCATTATGGTGCTGCTTGAAACTGTCACCTAGGGACGTAATCCCCTTTGCTATACCTGTTCTCTGTTTTCACAGAATTTGCAGTGGTTAAATTTCAGATGGATTTCTAAAGTTCAAATAAATGGCGACCATATAATTTTAGATGGTAGTGACTTTGAGGGGAAGAACTCATAATGTGTTTGTGTTAGTTAGCTACTTTGTATTATCAAAATAGAAATCAGATTAAAATCTTTCTTTTCTCAGTTATGAAAAATACTACTTGATATGCTCCCTGTCTCACAATGGAAAGGATCTTTTTAAGCCTATTCAATCAAAGAAGGTTGGCACTTATAAGAATTTCTTCTATCTTATTAAATGGGATGAGCTGTAAGTAAAATTTCTGGCTTATTTTTTCAATGTGCCCTGTTATTTCTTTTCCAGCGTATGTAACCTAGCTTTAATTTTTATTACCATTCTTGTTGAAATTTACTAACTTCTTACTAATGTAAGGTACTAGGTACTAAGGTCTCATCTAGATATGATTCTATAAAATAGACTGAAATTCTCATTAAAAAACAAAAAATCTGAGATACCCTTTTAGACTTACATATTACTAAATGCAAAGACATGTCATTAGTTCTTTTTATACTTTGTCAAGTTAAAGATATACATTTAATTCTAGAAAGATGGTGTCTTATAACATAGCTTTAATATTTATTCTGTAGCACTATATAATATTCTGTCTCTTGATTTACAGATAAAGTTATCTTAAACTCATGTACGAGATGATATGTTCTATGTTAATATCTTTTAAAATAGTTTTTAAACTAAGGGGACTCAATTATGTAGGCAGATAATCAGCTACAGAACTTTTTTGCTATTCCACATTTATTAATGTTTTCCTATTTTTCTCTTATTTTTTTTAATTATAAAATAATGCATGTCTGTGAAAACAATAAAATTATAGAAAAATACATATAAGGTAAAAAGTATTACCCTTTTACTCAGCGCGACCATTGTTGATCTCATGCATTCTTTCAGACTTAAAAAAAATGCATTTATAAACATATGTCTGTTTGTGTATATTGGTGCTTACTTACATCTCCAAACAGAAATGCTCATAAATCTAGTTTCTCCAAAAGGAAGTAAAAGTGACTACTATTATTTTGCCTGGAAGTTGATACTACAAGTCTCAAATGCTTCCAAGTTTTTAAAGAAATAAATGCTATGTTTTAACATTTTATTCTGTTAATACAGTTTGTTTATTGAAGATTTTTAACAGCACAAGTTAGCCAAACTTGCTATTTAGCTAAAAATTACTTAGGATTAAAGATGTTTTGGTAAGTCAAATAAAATACCTAAAATGGTCAGTCTCATTAAAGGATTAAATTGTACATTAAATCTAATTTGTTCTTTCTATTAATATATATTTTCCCCCATAGAATCATTTTTCCCATCCAGATATCACAGTTGCCATTAGAGTCACTTCTTCACCTTACTCTTTTTGGAATATTAAATCAGAACAGTGGAAGTTCCCCTGATTCTAATAAGCAGAGAAAGGGGCCAGAAGCTTTGGGCAAAGTTTCTTTACCTCTTTTTGACTTTAAACGGTAAGTGTTACTGAATTGTAACGGTGAGTTACTGTGGACACAGGTGTGCATCAGATTGGCTGGATGCCAGGGGGCTGGGGGAAGGATTAGTGACACACATGAGCAAATGAGCTACCTCAGTTTTTCCAGTGTGATAAAAGGAGGTCAGTTCAGAGACACAGATAAGAAGAAATCAAAGTTATTCTGTTGTAGTCATATCAAAATAGGTATGCAGAGGATTGTTGACCACCCCCTCTTTCGTGGAGAAAAGCAGCAGCCAATGACTCTGTCAGTTATATAAAGTACTGTATTATTGACATAACACCATGGTCTTGTAAGTTCCCTTGTTACTAATAAGACAACTCCATTTTTCCTTTTTTCATTCCTTTCCTACTCTTTAATTTTCCCTTCCTAAGGTAAAGGTAGAGAGAATTCTTTACCTTACTAATCTATTCCTTGCTGTCACAAGCTGGTGGTCTTTAATCTCCAAAGGTCCCATATGTGTGCAAAACCTATGGAGGGATTTGTTCCCTTATCCTTAGGGGAAAAGGAATTCCTTTTGAGCTTTGTGTCTATGAATAGCTATGGGAATAGTGTCATCTCTCTGGCCTTTCAGCTGAATATTGTAATGATGTTCTAAGGACTAGGACATTTCATGAGATGATTAAGTGTCTTCCTAAAGGAAACAAAACAAAAAACCAAATTGGGCCAGGCGCAGTGGCTCACGCCTATAATCCCAGCAAGCTTTGGGAGGCAGAAACCGAGAGGATTGCCTGAGCCCACAGGTTCAAGATCAGCCTGGGCAACATGGTAAGACCTCGTCTCTAGAATAAATCAAAAAATCTAGCCGGGCATGGTGGCATGTGGTTTTTGCTACTTGGAAGACTGAGCTGGAAGGATCGCCTGAACCCAACAGATTGAGGCTACAGTGACTGTGGGTGTGCCACTGCAGTCCAGCCTGGGCAACAGAGTGAGATTCCAACTCAAAAAATAAAAATAAAAAATAAACAAAAAAACCAAATGGAATAAATTTTGGTTATGTTATATTCAGCACATGGGAATATTCTGGAGACAGATAATGCACATACTAAAGCATCTCTAAAAGTTCTGTCGTCAAGAAGCCTATTTAACTGTGTTTAACAAAAACATATAGTACTTACAGTGTTCTAAGTATTAGTCTGAGTGCTCTTCACATGTATTTCTCACAGCTGCTCTGTGAAGTAGGTGTTATGATCTCCTTTTACAGAGGGAGAAATCAGAGTATAACAGTTGAGTAACTTTCCCCAGGGCACTTAGCTAATAAGTGGTAGAATTGGGATTTGAACCTGGCAGTCTGCTATAGGCTCTATGTTCTTACCTATTATCCTATATTGACATTCTCAAACTTATTTGATACCATGGCACTTTCTTGTTCTAGAATATCTTTTGAAATCAAAGAATATCTTTTGGAAAAAAATGTTTTTTTCTATGTATCTTTTGAAAAAAGAGAGAGGGAGGATGTATAGATTTAAACAAGAATTGGCTAACTTTTTCTGTAAAAGGTACCAGATAGGAGTAATATAGGCCTTGCAGACCATATAGACTCTGTCACAAATGCAGAAGCAGTCATAGACAGTACACAAACAAATGATGACATGGCTGTGACGAATAAAAGTTTGTTTACAAAACCAGGTGGCAGACTGAAGTTTGTTGACTCTGAATTAAAAATGCTTATCTTTTAAGATCAACCAAATGCACTTGTCTGACCTTGCTTGCTAGGATCCTGTTTCAAACAAACTGTTAAAAAAAAAAAGTCATCTATGGGACAATCAGGGAAATTTGAATACTGACTAGATATTTTGTTATCTTAAGTACTTGTTCATAATTTTAGGAGGGATAATGGTATTGTACTCCTTTTAAAAGGAAACAGTGTTCATTGTTCAGAGATATATTACAGTATTTATAGATGAAATAATATCAGGCTTTGCCTTAAAACAATCTGGTTGGGGATGATGGTGGTTCTCAGAAATGACAGATTATAATGTATCAAAGATTCAAAATCTGTTTATGTGTAAAGAGAAAATATGAAAACTGGAGTGTAGTTTTGGGTAGGGTTTTTGCTGTTTGAATAAAGAAACATTTGGCCAGGTGCGGTGTCTCACGCCTACCATCCCAGCACTTTGGGAGGCCAAGGTGAGTGGATTGCTTGAGACCAGGGGTTCAAGACCAGCCTAGGCAACTTGATAAGACCTCATCTCTACAATAAAAATCAAAAAATTAGCCAGGCATGGTGGCGCGTGCCTGTAGTTCCAGCTACTTGGAAGGCTAAGGTAGAAGGATCGCTAGAGCCTAGCAGGTTGAGACTGCAGTGGCTGTGAGCGTGCCACTGCACTCCAGCCTGAGTGACAGTGAGACTCCGACTAAAAAAAAAAAAAAAAAAAGATTTGATGAAGTTTATAGTTTCCTGCTTTTATATGTCTTGTTATTTTTCAGAAATTTCTTCTGTGTAAAGATATATCAAACTGAATGTGTTTTAATTAAGCAGACCATAAATTGGTAGTCTAGGGCAAGGGCCAGCATACCCAAGCCCACTGCCTGATTTTTTATAAATACAATTTGTTAGAACATAACATGCGTGTTCACTTTTGTAATGTTCATGGTTACTTTGCACTTTAACAGCAGAGTTGAGTCTTTGCAACAGAAACAATGGCCAACAAAGCCCAAAATATTTATTCTTTGGCTCTTTATGTAAAAAGTTTGCTGACCCCTGTTCTAGGGCAGCAGTCCCCAACTTTTTTGGCATCAGGGACCAGTCTCATGTTTTGGGATGATTCAAGCACATAACGTTTATTGTGTACTTTATTTCTATTTGTATTGCATTGTAATATATAATAATAGAAATAATTAGACAACTCACCATAATGCAGAATCAGTGGGAGCCCTGAGCTTGTTTTCTTGCACCTAGATGGTCCTGTCTGGGGATAATAGGAGACAGTGACACTGAAATGTGTTGTTGTGTTCAGTCTGCTCTGTAATGTCATTTTGGTTGCTGTCACTGAAGAAAAACCTGCTTCACAAAGATAGGATGTCAGAAATGGAAACAGACTTTTAAGTGCTGATCTGACAGGAGGCTGTAATGCAAATGATGGGGAGTGGCTGTAAATATAGATGAAACTTCGCTGACTTACCCACTGCTCACCTTCTGTGTGGCCTGATTCCGGGAGTTGGGAACTCCTGGCCTAGGGCACAGATATAACTTCTCATCTCAAATGACTGGTGCTTTGTCACAAAGTAGATAGTAGTTTTTTTGGTGTGTGTTTCTGTTCTAATAGTAGAAGTTAGGAAGCAGTTCTGTAATCCAGACCACTACCTTGAGATGATTCCTCTGAGACAGTCTTTCACCTCCCTATTTATAGAAGCTGTTTTCTGAATCTTTATGTTTCTTGTATTGTTTCCTCAACACTATTTCTCTCAAGGTACATTTTTTCATTCTCTCTTTCTCTCTCTCTCTTTGTTCCTACCCCACAATTACCTAAAAATTCTCGGTACAATATGGGTAGTGACTCCTTCTGATATATTCTTAATGTTCTTCTCGTGTTATTCTTTTTATTTAGTGGATAGAATACTGATATTTCAAATTCATTACCGTGTGTTGTAAATGTTGAAATAATTTTTAAAACGAAAGTCACAGTATTCTTTTTATGTTCATGAAGGTTTTTAACATGTGGAACTAAACTTCTATATCTTTGGACGTCATCACATACAAATTTGATTCCTGGAACAGTTCCCAAAAAAGGATATGTCATGGAAAGGATAGTACTACAGGTAAGGGTACTTCTTCACATGTTGAGAGGGTAAAATTTAAATTTCTCAAAGTGTAATCCTAGCACTTTGAGAGACCATAGCAGGATGATTGCTTGAGGCTGGGAGTTCACGACCAGCCTGGGCAACATAGTGAGACACTGTCTCCACAAAATAAAATAAAAATAGCTGACCATGGTGGCATGCACTGGTAGTCCCAGCTACTTGAGAGGCTGAGACAGGAGGATTGCTTAAGCCTAGGACTTTCAGGCAGCAGTGAACTGTGATTATGCCACTCACTACACTCCAGCCTGGGCAACAAAAAATGTCTGTCATGATTTGGATTGTTATTGAAGAGGCCTAATTGATTTTGCTTTAATCTCAGGTTCCATCTTCTATTTTAATATTTCTGAGTAACAGTAAAATATGCACTGTACCCATTCCAAGAAATACATATGTGCTTGGAATATATACTGAGAATTGCTATTGAGAATTATAGTGGTAATCACTTTCAACAAAAGGACAGGAAGCATTACTTTAATATTCAGTCTAAATTTACCCTGATGGCTGGAAAAGTCATTTTACTTAGAGACAAAGAAGTTAATATGACAGATATATGGGCTATAATGTGATCAACTTATGTTAAATTTTTAAGGTTGATTTTCCTTCTCCTACATTTGATGTTATTTATACAAATCCTCAAGTTGACAGAAGCATCATACAGCAGCACAACTTAGAAACACTGGGGAATGACGTAAAAGGGAAACTTCTTGATATTCTTCACAGAGACTCATCACTGGGGTATGCTCTCTTTATTCTGTTTTGCTCAGTGTAAAGCTCAAGTTAAGGGCTGATATTAAATGCCCCGTTTTTTAGTTCTTGATTTATTAGCACTCTTGGTGTGGAAAGTGTTTTATTTAACTTATTTTTAAAATTATACTAAAAGACTATATAATTGCATAAACATTTAGAAATTTGTCAAGTCAAACTTTTTACTTGATCAAAAGATAAACAGAACTATATTTACAATGTATATCAATAGATTAATTTTTTAATCTGTACTAATTTCGTATTAATAAGATTAAGACTAACAACTCAATAGTAAAGGAGACAGTGTATGATAGGCAATTCTTTAGAAAAGAAAGACATTGCTTTTAAATAACTGAAAATATGTTCAACCTCTCAGTAATTAAGGAAATGTAAATTAATGCAAGATACCATCTCACCCACATCAAAGTGGCAAAAATAAGATACCATGTCAGTAAAAGTTGATAAGAATACAAGAATACAAAAAATAGGAATTACACTATTGGCGGAACTATAGAAAGCTGCAATCTCTTTGGAAAACAATGTGGCAAAATCTATAGAAGTTATAATATATATATTCTGTGGCCTAGTAATGCCACTTCCAGTTATATGAAACCTTTTTATATTTGCTTATGGAGACAAGAATGTTCATAGCATTATTAATTTGGATTATTGAAAAACTGATTGGAAGCTGGAGACTGGGTGTGGTGGTACTCACCTGTAGTCCCAGCTACTTGGGATGCTGAGGCCAGAAGATCACTGGAACCCAGGAGTATGAGGCTGCAGTGAGCTATGATCATGCCACTGCACTCCAACCTAGGTGACAGAGTGAGACCTGGTCTCTAAAAAAAAAAGAGAGAGAGAGACAGGTGACTCAGCCTGTAACCCCTGCACTTTGGAAGGATGAGGCAAGTGGATTGCCTGAGCCTGAGCAGCTTGGTGAGGCCTCATCTCTACAATAAATAAAACATTAGCCGGGTGTGGTAGTGTGTACCTATAGTTCCGAGGTTGATGCTGGGTTGGCTGTGAGCGTGCCACTGCACTCCAGCCTGGGCGACAGAATGAGGCTCCAACTCAAAAAAAAAAAAAAACAGAAAGAAAGAAAGAAAAAGAGCTGGGTGTGGTGGCTCAAGCCTGTAATCCCAGCACACTGGGAGACTGAGGTGAGAGGATTGCCTGAGTCTAGGGGTTCGAGACCAGCCTGGGCAACTTGGTGACATCTCGTCTCTACAATAAATCAAAAAATTAACCAGGCGTGGTGGTGTGTGCTCCTGTAGTTCTAGCTACTTGGAAGGCTGAGGTAGAAGGATCGCCTGAGCCCAGCAAGTCAAGGCTGCAGTGACCATCAGTGTGCCACTGCAGTCCAGCCTAGGCGACAGAGTGAGACTCCAACTCAAAAAAGAATGAGATTATAACTAAGTGCTAATATGTAATATGTGTTCAATGAAGAAAACATGAAGCAGAATAGTATATATAGTGTATTGTACCATGAACTTTATATTAAAGGAAGACAGAAGACCTACACCCATACGTATGCTTCTATATGGATAGACTGTTTCTGGAAGAATGTACATGTTTAGGTAGTTGCCTCTGGGGAGGGGAGTTGGAAGGAGAGAGATTTCATTGTGTACCTTTTGCAATATTTGAGTTTTTTCAGTACTCCACATGAAATTAATATACATCAATGCATATATTATATTTTTAAATGGATGAATGGTTAGTAAAATAGCAAAATGTTTCATTCACATAGCCATTTGTCATTAAGCTTAATACAATTGGAATCTTCAAAGCAAGTTCTTTTAATTTTGGATTTTTCTCAATTGAGGAAAATCATGTTCTAAAATTTTATAGTAGCATTTGATTTTTGCATGGCATTTGGTTTTACTGGTATGAAATGGATGAAATCCTCACTATCTCTTAGGATGGGATCTGATTTCTTTTTTTTGAATTGGAGTCTCACTCTGTCACCCAGGCTGGAGTGCAGTGGCACGCTTACGGCCACCCCAGCATCGGCCTGCTGGGCTCCAGTGATCCTCCCACCTCAACCTTCCAAGTAGCTGAAACTACAGGCGCACGCTACCACACCTGGCTAATTTTTTTTTTTTAATTTATTGTAGAGACGAGGTCTCGCCAAGTTGCCCAGGCTGGTCTTGAACCCGTGGACTTAGGCAATCCACTTTCTTTGGCCTCTCAAAGTGCTGGGATTACAGGCTGAGCCACCGAGCCTGGCTGGAATCTGATTTCTAGTGCCTTGGCATCTGCTTAGGGCTCAATAAATTTTTATTGTACTGAATTATCCTTCATTTTCATAACTGAGGGTCTTTTATCAAAGCAGATGGGAATTCCATCCTTAAATTAGGGTAATTAGTGGTATTTGCTGTATATTGCATTTTTTTCTATTCCAAAATGGTATTAATGATTCTACCAGGAAGTGACTGTCCCAAATGAATACGTTTCTTTGTATGTTTAATCATTGAGATTATATCATTATGATATCACCAAGAAATGATTTAATTCTGTTATATATGCAGACTTTCTAAAGAAGATAAAGCTTTTTTGTGGGAGAAACGTTATTATTGCCTCAAACACCCAAATTGTCTTCCAAAAATATTAGCAAGTGCCCCAAACTGGAAATGGGTTAATCTTGCCAAAACTTACTCATTGCTTCACCAGTGGCCTCCATTGCACCCATTGACTGCACTGGAACTTCTTGATTCAAAGTAAGTCAAACAACTTTATTTGCTCTGTTTTATTTTCTGTTTTTCCAGTAAGGTATTATGTTGCCAGGAGTATTTCCCTTTCTTTTAATATGAGAGAAATTCAGTACGATATAAATGCATACATGTGTATTTATACAAACATCTTTTGCATCGAGGTTATCTGAAAAGCATTTTATGTTATTTAAAACTAACTAAAGAAAGGGTTAGGTTGTAAATTTTGAATAATCTATATTTTTATCGTGTGGTCCAAAATTAATTTTCATAAACTTAAGGTATCCAAATTTAATCTGTATAGTACAGTAAGATTTTCTTCCTAATAAAAGAAGAAACTCATAGCTTTTGAATAAATATTTTAGAATTCTTTGTCAGAAACAGATTGAGATTGTGCTTTCAGAAAAATAGCTTCATTTGGAAGAAATCACTGTCAAATCTTGGTTTCTGTGGTATTCTTCTAGATTTGCTGATCAGGAAGTGAGGTCCCTAGCTGTGACCTGGATTGAGGCCATTAGTGATGATGAGCTAACAGATCTTCTTCCACAGTTTGTGCAAGTGAGTTGTTACTGTTACCTCCCTTTCACTTTCTTCCTGGTTTTGAGGGGAGCTTGCTGAGGGTTCCACCTTCTGTTTTGATTAAAAGTCGTTTTGTAGTGTGGGAGTTTTGAGGTGCATTGCATGTGGATTTAGTGTGAATTTTTTTCCACCACTGTCATCTGCCCCAAATGAATACTGTATATAAGCACCTGGATCTTTGGTTGTCAGACTTTTTGAACAAACCAGATTTGAGCTTTTCCTTGATTTTTCTTTACTAGTCACTTAAACATAGCTAATGGATATTATTCCTGAGTCTTTACTTTTGTGGTTGATTCATTAATTGGGCCTAAGTTAATTCGTCTGTTTCATTTTTTTTTTGTTTGTTTGTTTTGTTTGTTTTTTTTTTGAGTTGGAGTCTCACTCTGACGCCCAGACTGGAGTGCAGTGGCCGCTCCCGGCCACCGCAGCCTCGACCTGCTGGGCTCTGGCGATCCTTCTGCCTCAGCCTTCCAAGTAGCTGGAACTACAGGCGCGCGCTACCACACCCGGCTGATTTTT
This sequence comes from Tarsius wallacei, assembly GCA_963574415.1. Classification (NCBI taxonomy): domain Eukaryota; kingdom Metazoa; phylum Chordata; class Mammalia; order Primates; family Tarsiidae; genus Tarsius; species Tarsius wallacei. The sequence continues at coordinate 42,089 of CAUYQG010164029.1, forward strand.
TTGATTTATTGTAGAGATGAGGTCTCGCCAAGTTGCCCAGGCGGGTCTTGAACCCGCGGGCTCAGGCAATTCACTCACCTCGGCCTCCCAAAGTGCGGGATTACAGGCTGAGCCACTGAGC
>CAUYQG010164031.1:0-15561 GCA_963574415.1 Tarsius wallacei
TATGTGTTTGACTAAAATAAATATCAGTTTATGAGATGTTATAGGTGACCTCATTTATTTCTCATATCAATATTGCCAGATAATTGCGTTTCTGTGCCCATTTTACAGAGAAGAAAACTAAGCACAAAGAGAGGTTGAAACGCTTGCTATCGGAGCAGATGCAGCAATAATGACAATCACTTCAGGAGCTTCCGGGAGGGGGGGGGGTGAGAATCCCAGTGGAGATGGGAGGCAGCCATCAGCTTCCTCCAGAGCTGAGCAGTGGAGCTGGGAGCATCCACATGCACTTCTTGGCTTTGCCACTCTATATCTGGCAGGAGTTACTAATCCCTCATGACCGAAAATAACTTCTTTATCCAGGACCCAATCACCATGAAACCTCCTCTCATCAGGACGCTGTTTCTTCCAATTCTGTACAGTACCTGATTTTCCTAACGATATCCCCGGAGCCCTGCAACACCCTGGAATGTCTTCTGAATCACTGAGGGAGAATGCAGTTGTGTTCAGTCTAGTCACAGTGTGAAGTGACTCTTGTTGTGTTTTTCCAAAGTCTGGAATAAATCTCAACTCCTGGGAACTGCCCGAATATTCTGGAGAAGCAAAAGACACCTGTCTATGAAATGACAGAATGACCCCATTATTCCAGCCACTCCCGGGCATCAGCACAACCGTGTCAATCCATGTGGATCTGATTATGGTGAATCCGTGTGTGTCTGCCTCAGCTGTGTTTGGTTATAGCTACGATGTTTGTGGTGTTTGTTATCTGGGAGTTGAGGACTTGCATATTTTGCTCACTCTGCTTTGCTATTTGTTTGCAAACTCCTCAAGGGTGCGGAATATCCCTCATCTTTTCTCTGTCTCCCAAACATGCATCACTGCTGACGGTGGTCACCCCAGGTGCTAAGTCCATGGAGATGCTGAGCTCACTGCAGGGTCCACTCTTGCCAGAAAACCGCCAGTTTCTTTAGACACGTGTCATCTGCAGAAACATAAACCTGCTGCCCCAAAGTGGTCAATCCTCGAGTCTGAATTTCCCAAAAGCTTTGGCCCTTTTCACTGGAACTCAGTTTTCCGCCAAATCTCCCAGGGAGAGTTAGCTAGAAACTTCATAGTTTCTAGCTGATGACATGCAATATTAATTATCACCTTCCAAAGCTCAAAAAAAGCAGAGGAAACAATATGCTGCTTGGGAGTACATAGTGTATCAGTCAGTTATTGCCACAATGCTGCCTAACAAACAATTCCAAGTGATTTACAACATTCATGTGTTCTTCCTCAGGGGTCTGTGGATTAGCTGGGAGTTGGCTTATCTAGGCTGGGCTCAGCTTAGTTATGACTTCAGACTGGGTCCAGGTCTGCTCTACAGGTCTCACTCTTCTTGGATCAGCAGCTGACCTGGATCGCATTTTTCTCACTGAAAAGGCAGAAATATAAGAGGGAAAAGTGGAAACATGTGATTCCTTTTCAGGCCTGGGCTCAGACTTTGCATCCTGTTCTACTGCCCAAAGCAAATCTAACATCATTGGGCAGGGAAATTTATTCCACCTCTAACAGGAGGAACTGCAAATCATATGTCAAAGTGTCTTGAAAGAACTCAAAGCAGTAATGCAATCTATCAGGCCAATGTATTTGGCAAAATGATAAAAATAATCAAGGGAGCTATAAACACAAGATTCAGATAGTAGTTATTTCTGGGGGGAGGTAGGAGAATGGGAAGAGCATCAATTGCCCTAGTCTGGTTCTAGAGTGGTTGAGTGGTGGGCTCTCAGGTTTTAATATTATCATGCTTTATAATTTCCAGACATATTATACAGTACACATAAAATGTTGTGCAATTAAAGCAGTTAAGTTGAAAAAAAGAGGTAAGGCGTGCGATCCATCCAGAGGAGTTTTTCAGTCCTAACTAACATTGTGTGTTCTGCAGTACTAAGGCCAACAGGAACTGATGGCTCTCCCTTAGAGATGGAAGACTCCTGAACATTCAGCAGGCATCTGGCCACCACCATCCAGAAAAGAAAGAGAAATCAGCCCAAGCTGGCCTTGCCCAGGCCCAGACTTGTAGTGGGCCCAGTGGGAAATATGAGCTCCTTGCCCCGAGGGCTATGGGAAGCCCAATGAAACAATTAGGATTGCAGCTGTGAGATAGGGACAGGCGTGCCCTGGATTTAACTTCCAGCTGACTTGGCCTTACATCCCAGCTGAGTCTCTGGGACAGTTAGCTTCTCTGAGTCCATTTTCTTACCCATAGAGGAGACAACCCTACCTTGAACTGTTGCTATGAATCCTTGAGTAAGTGCATTTCTATTTGCTTTCTGGTAAGATAGGGATAGGTCCTCAGGGAGTAAGTTAAGTTTTCCAGTTCTCTGTTGCCTTCTGTAATGGAGTGGTACTAATATTTTCCCTCCAAAGGCATGTTCAGTGGCTTCAATAAACGATATGTGTTATGTACTTGACACATATAAGAGAAGGCTTCACAAATGTGAATCCCTTTCCCCTCCTGCTTCCAGCCTCTTCACAGCTTTTTTCCTGAGATAGCACAAAAATGGTGGAGGAAAGAGGTCAAGTTCATGACCAGATGTCTTCAGGAGAAGATGGGTGTGGATGTTGAGTCCAAGCTTCCTTGGTTTGCAGGGTAGGAATGTCTCAGGTGTGGGTCCTGGGGGGAGGGGGGAGGGTGGGCCTAGGGAAGGATTATGTTTTCCATTACTCAAACATCTCTAATTTCAGTCTCCAATTTGGGGAAGCAAAATAATTTAGGCCCCCCAAGCAGTATCTGTCTCTGGAACTGATTATCTGCTTTGTTAAGTTCAGAGGCATTCTGATAAGGGTAATTGAATTAGGCTTCTCAGGATTCCTACAAGCAAACTGACTGCCACAGTAGGGGGTCTCACTGTCCAGGCCCCTTGGCATGCGGGCTCTCCCTTGCTGCTGCTCTGCTTGGCGTGGGCCCTCCTAGGGGTCACAGTGCCTTGGGCTTGGCCTTTAAAGATCTTTGCACTGTAGGGGATCCTTGCTACACTCTAGAGGCCCTTCATGTTTCCCTGGGGTCCTGCTTTGAATCTCTTCCCAGCAGACTTTGGAGGCTTCTGGAAGTCAGGGGGCGGTGAGAAGTCTTCCCATGGAGGCAGAGGAATTTCTGAAGGTCAAGGAACTATTCACCCAGGGACAAAAGAGCAAGAGATCAAGGTTCAAATGATGTTGACCTAATATTTTTTCCAATTCCTGAGGGGTTTTTCCCTCAGGGAAATTTGTCTCTACCCTTCTCACCATTTTGGCAGGGCTCTGCCACCTGAAATGACAGAAGTTTGTCCATTTGGGGACATTATGATGACAGCAGTCACTCAAGGTTTCAATAATCAATAGGTTGCTTTAAGAGTTATTTGACCCTCCAAATATGTGCAGAACCAGTTTTTGCTTCTCACACCTTATTCATGGTCTCTAACACCCTCACTCTGGCTTCCTCTTCTTGGGACCCAGCAATGAAAAAAACCATAAGGGCTGTTTGCTGCACATGTCTTAGGAATTTTTTCTTTCTCCTACCAAATGAGTCCCACACAAACTCAGCATAAAGAGGGTGGCAAGGGACAGAGTAACTACGCAATGTGTCCTTTAAGGTCAGATCAAGGTCAGGAAACTTAGTCCCACCCCATTCCCCCAACCATTACCACACAGCCCTACCTACCCATCACCTGATGAGTCCACTGAAATCCCATCATTGTTATAAGTAAAAGTAATGTAGTTTTAGAGACTATTAGAACAGATCTGCTTCAAATCCTGTGTCTAGAATTTACTGCCTGTGTGACCTTTGGCAAGTTAGTAATCTGGGAGGATTAGCAACAACTCAGAGTCTCCCAAATTTTCTCAGTTCATGGTGTCCTCAGAACCTCAGAAACTTTTTACCATGTCTCTAAGGCCTTGAGAAAAACACCTAAGAGTTTCATTTTTTGAGAAGTTAGGACCAAACAACGTAACAAGAATTTATGTCCTAACAAAGTATTTCCATATACATTGAAAGAAAAAAATAATAGTTTGATTTTATTCTTAAGTAGCAATATTTACTTCCTAATGGGATGCGGGCACCTATTGGGCACTGTGCAATTTCTCAAACCTTAGGATCTGATTGGTCACTCATCTCCTGTTCCACATCGACTTGCATATGGTTCTTGTTTATTTATTGCAGTCCCCACCAAAGACCTCGCTCCACAAAGATATGACATCATCAAAAGGAATGCAGTATGATCTAACATTAAAACTGTGAACTACCTTAGCTAGTAGTTTGCACAGTGTCTAACAGATGTTAAGTATCATGATGTTTCCTTCCAAAATTTAAAATAACCCACAGTCTCTCTATGAGTTTGCTTTGGCACCCCTGAGTGGAAACTGAAGCAATCATGTTTGAAAAGTACCAAACATACTGTAGGTGTTTAAAAAATGGCAGCTAGTATTACTTCTCTTTGAACTTCTGAAGTCACTCCTGGTTGCCCTATGACTGAATTGCCATTCCACCAGACTAGACTACAGTCTCACTGGAGGCTGGCTTATCCATCTAAGTATCCTCTATGACTGGAACATAGTAAGCACTCGATAAGTGTTTCTAGAATGCATGGATGAAGGGATGCCTTTTGGACCATCCATCTCTTGGTTCATTCGTACTTACATGCATGTGTATATCCACCCATGCAAGCATTCATCCATCTGTGCATCCTATAAGCAGCTGTGACATCTTTTTTTTTTTTTTTGAGTTGGAGTCTCATTCTGTTGCCTAGGCTGGAGTGCAGTGGCACGCTCACGGTCACCGTAGCCTTGACCTGCTGGGCTCAGGCGATCCTTCTGCTTCAGCCTTCCAAGTAGCTGGAACTATAGGCACACGCTACCATGCCCAGCTAATTTTTTTTATTTATTGTAGAGGCGAGGTCTCGCCAAGTTGCCCAGGCTGGCCTCGAACCCGTGGGCTCAGGCAACCCTCTCACTTCGGCCTCTCAAAGTGCTGGGATTACAGGCTTGAACCACCACGCCTGGCCAGCTGTGACTTCTTATGATGACTTCTCTTGTCATCTGGTGATACCACTCAACTTCTGCTCCATGCTAGTGGATGGTGTTTTTTCCTCTTTCCCTTTCTGTTCACCTTGTGTTGCCTTTAAGAACTTTGGGCCCCAGATTTAGAATCTTCTTTCATGAACCTTGTGTTCTCAGTCTCTTCAACTTCCTCTAGGATAGAAACAGCTCTAATTCTAATGTGGAATGCTTTCTAATGTGGAATGCTTTCCACAGGGCTGACCATAGACGAGGTGTTCAGTCAATACATGCAGAATGAATTACTTGATTTGTTATGATTCTATGCACAGACCAATGTCAACATTTTGATTGACTTGTCTAGTGACTCATTAGTTACAAATGGAGAAGCTAGCGTCCATCCCATACAGCCTCATGGCGCAGTGAAGAAAGGAGGAATTAGAACAAACTTGACAGTCCTTGAGGGCTTCACCTAGGAGGAGACTGGAACTGGGTATTGAATGACGGGTAGGATTCAGAGAAGCCAAAGGAAGATGGCAGGCATTCAGGGTTGGGATGGTAGGGACACAGCATGAAACATGGCCTGGAGGAAGAGATAGGCGTGGTGTGTGGGGGCCCAGAAAGGCAAAAAGCTTAACTGGATAGAGAGAGTACGAGACAGAGTCATGAGGAGTAATGCTGGATAAGAAACTTCTAAGATCGCAAAAGCTCAGAAGAAGCATTTAAAAACGTGAGCGTTAGCGTTAAGTGGAAGTTATACCATAGAGTTGGTCGCACCATATTGAATCACTTTACCTAGGGAAGGGGACAAGGGGTGGAGGGAAAATTAAAATAATATGCCCTGTTACAGGAGAGGTCCAAATGAAAACATTTTGCTTGGGTTTAACTGGCCATAGGTCTGATGGTTTTTCTATCCACCACACAAGTAAATAGCTCAAGGGCAGGCTGCCCGCCAGCATAAACCTTTGTGTGGAAAATACTGACAGTGTGGCCATGGAAAATGCCCTCTTGCTGACCATAATTACACAGAATGTGTGCAAATAAAAGCTGAAAGAAAACACTTTTGCAGAGGCATGTTTTTTTCTGTTCTTATTTGGACAGAGTGGAAGAGAAATTCAGACCGTTTTCTCATTCTCCCAGTTGGGGCAGAATGAGCTCATGCCACATTGCTGGGCTAGGGATTGGGTTTCAATGAGAGACCCCAAAACTAGTTTCTACTCAGAGGCCCGTATTTATGTGTCTTTCAGTCCTGAGATGGCCTGGGGGTGGGGGAAGAGTCGCTGAGGAGCGGGCCACAGATGCCATTGCCTTGTTGAACTCTGATTCAATGGGAGATAGGAGAAGTTGGGGCGTGTAAAACATGATCCCTACTTTTTAAGGCTAACTTTAGTGGAAGATAACTCTTCAACTCTTTCCTGTGGTTCCCATCAGAGACAACCTCTACCTCTGAAGAAGCCCAGAGCATAACACATGGCTCCTAGAGAGCTCTCTCCAAGCAGCAAGATGGCAGATATTGTTCCTTCAAGTTTTATATCTGCCCTTCTGGAAAGTTGCTCTTTGTCTTCTTCTCTTTAACATATCTAGGAATGCTTGAGTAAAAAATATCTAGATGGAGAGTTGGTATTTGCCAGTCTGGCAATAATGCATGCATCAGTTACCCGACTCCCATCAGGACTGGACCCCAAAGTGCAAAGAGGCAAACTATAGACAGTTACTTTGGTCCAGCTCCAAGCTGCAAGAAGAAGAGTCACATTCGTGGTCACTGCATTTGTAGAAGGTTTGTTGCAGGGGTACATGTGCAGTGGCGCTAGGAATGGATAAGGACCTGGAAAATTAGAAGGATCCAAGGCAACCCTAGAGACCTGCCTTTTTCCCAACATCCTTTGGTCTTTCTGCCTATCTGTTCCATTCTCCTCTCTGCTTACTCATAGGTTCTTTACTTCACCTTGAGTGTGGCCCATCATGACTGCCAGCTCTGTTTTTTCTGACAACTTTCGATACAACTTTTGAACTCTGTCTCCAATGCTAACTGGTTCTTTCTCGGTTTCTTGAGAGAATAGAAAGGGTCCAACCAGCCTCAATCATTTTGGGGGGACAGGGACTAATGCCTTGGCCAGCTCGTAGCTTGGTTGCCCTTGTGTTGGGCACCCACCCAAAGGACAGTCTGCTGAAGAGTGGGCAACATGTCACTTAGGAGCAAAGGTTGTGAGTTGGGGTGTGAACAAAGCAGACACCATTTGCCATCTCTAGCACAATAGTCGTTCTGAGCAGCACTGAGAGGAAAGGCGGTGGTAGGGATAGGGATTACACACATCATTTTGATCAGTTTAGCTAGCCTTTTATTTTATTTTACTTTAGTCAGAGTCTCACTCTGCTGCCCAGGCTGGAGCGCAGTGGCATGCTCACAGCTACCACAGCCTTGACTTGCTGGGTACAGGCGATCCTTCTACCTCAGCCTTCCAAGTAGCTGGAGCTACAGGTGTGCATCACTGTGCCCGGCTAATTTTTTAAAAAAATTATTGTAGAGACAAGGTCCTGCCAAGTTGCTCAGGTTGATCTCAAACTCCCGAACTCAGGTAATCCTCTTGCCTCTGTCTCTTAAAGTGCTGGAATTACAGGCAAGAGCCGCCCCCTTGTTTAAAATGTAAAAAAATATTTTTATGGGAAGAAAAAAACCTGGTCATGACTACCAAATGATTGTGACATAATCTACGACACCTAGCTATATTTATACCCAATAATACCCTGGTAAAGAACCTAAACATCTCACTCCAACTCTTTAGTTTCATGTTGGAAAAACAACTCATAGTCCATCAAAACCAGAGTAAGCCTATTCAACTGGTGTTTTGAGTTTTTTAATTTTTTAAAACATGATTTTATCTATTCAAAGGCAATGGGGGGGGGAATTGTAATGTTTAGGTACAATCTTCATTTTTTTTTTTTTGAGTTGGGAGTCTCACTCTTTCACCCAGGCTGATCCTTCCCTCTCAGCCTCCTGAGTAGCTGGGCCTACAGCCATGCACAACCATGCATGCTGGTAATTTTTTGATCTTTTGTAAAGATGAGATCTCATGAGGCTGGTCTTGAATTCATGGGCTCAAGCAATCCTCTCACCTCGGCCTCCCAAAGTGCTGGAATTACAGAGTGAGCCACTGTGCCCAGCCCCCATTTCTTTTTAAACTTAACTTCATAGAAAGACAACCCTGCTTTGTCCCAGCCCATGCCTTGGGATATGCAAATGTAACCATGACCTACTACTCACTTGCATTCAGCATACTCTGGATTCTGTGACAGGTCCCCTCAGTTACAGTAGATGTTGTACTTGGGCACAGGAGAGGGACAAAAGAAAGTTGGGTTAAGTCATTTAGGATTAGGTTTTGCTACTAATAACAGATACCCAGATAGCAGTGGATTATACAAAGAAGTTAATTTCTCTCCCAAGTAAGAGTTGAGAACAACCTAGTGGCTTTACTCTGTTCATTCCAGCTTTGAGATCTCCAATTTATTCCACACCAATTTCCAGGTGTAGAACACCTCCTCCTGTGGTCCAAGACAGAACTCCACCTGCCACATCTCTGTTTCAAGCAGTAGAAGGAGAAAGAGGAAAAGGAGTCGCAAAGGACATGTGCCAGCTATGTCTTGAGGGAAATCCTTAGAATTTGCCACACAAACTTCTGCTTACATCCCATTGGTTAAAACTAAGTCACATGCCATACCTAGCTACAAGAGAGGCTGAGAAATGTAGTCTTTATTTTAGGTGGCCACTTGCCAGCCAAAATTTTTATTACTATGTGTGCTAGTCAGGATTCTCCAGAGAAACAGAAGGTGTAGGCTGTATGTATATAGAAAGAGATTTTTATATGGAATTGATTGACATGATTACAGAGGATAGCAAGTCTGAAATCTGCAGGGTGGGCTGGCGGCTGGAGAAATCTCTCTTGCTCAGGGGAAGCCAGGCTTTTTGTTCTAATCAGGCTTTCAACTGATGGGATGAGGCCCACATACATTAAGGAGGACAGTCTGTTTTACTCAAATTCCTCCAATATAAATGTTAATCTCATCCAAAAATACTCTCACAGAAACAGTCAGAATAATATTTGACCAAATATCTGGGCATCCCATGGCCCAGCCAAGTTGACAAATAAAATTAAACATCACACACAAAAAGAAAAAAAACAAAAAACCAACAACCATCACACTATGGAAGAAATGGAGCTGGATATTGGGAAACAACAGCAGTTTCTATCCCACTGGGGATCAGCAACCTCTAAACAAGGATATAAAATAGCGGGGAGTAATGACTATCACCATTATATTTCAGCAATTTTCATCATACTTTGCACAATGGTAACCAACAAATATCTGTTGAGTGAATGAGGAACGTAATCAATGTGCAGAGATGATTAAATAAGCTAGAACCACAGTTGATGTGAGAACAGGGTCAATAAACTTTTTCTATAAAGGACCAGAGAGTAAATATTTTCAGTTTTGTGGGCCATGTGGTATCTGGCCCAGCTCTTTAACTCTGTGGTTATAGGTGAAAGCAGCCACAGATAATATGTAAACAAAGGGACATGGCCAGATTTGACACAAGACAAGACTGTCAAAGCTGAGAAGGTTATTGTCTCTCATTTTATAGGAAATCGGAGCTCATTGGCTTGGTCAAGGTTATACCTAGGTCTGTGGCCGCAGAACCAGGACTAGATCATGGGTCTCTTAACTCCTCGTTTAGTGCTTAAGATTTACCATTCAAAAATTCATTTTTGAAGATCAACAATGAGTAACTGCTCCTGTTCCTTATTCAATGTCACAGACCTCGGAAGAATAGAGGTGGTGTGTGTGTGTGTGTGTGTGTGTGTGCACGCGCACACGTGCCATAGGGAAAAATCATTACCCTCCTGTGGCCTGAGAGGGCACTGGTGTTCCATGACAACATCACATCAGCCTCCACAGATTCCTTGTCAGAGAAGACAGAGTGTGTCAAGTGGATACTACATCCTCTATCTCCCAAAGTTATGCATGCCTTAATGAAGGGCATAGACTGAGACCTTGTCCTCTCTAAGCAGTCAAACTAAGCAGGATAACATATGAAAAGCATATGCCAGCACAGGTGTGTGCCAGGAATGAGAAAGCCTGGCCTACTTCCCAGAGCCTAAGACACTATATAAAACCAAGTGTCTGTCATCACACTGCCATCATTACAGCTGAGCTGTCCAATATGGCAGCCACAGGCCCTATGTGGCTATCGGTCACTTGAAATGTGGCTAGCGTGACTATAGGAGTGAATTTTAAATGTATTTAATTTTAGTTCCCTTGAATCTAAATATAAAAACCTGATACTTGATGAAATTGTTAGAAAAATTTAAGTCTGTTTGGGACAACCTGCACATGCAAAAATACTTTTTCAGCAGGATATTTGTGAACTCTAAATACAGATCAAGTATCTCAGATGCAAATTTAGCACTTGACTAGAGATTTTAAATACACAATAGGATCTCAAAGCTTTAATAAAACACAAAAAGTTTTAACATATCTCACTAATAATTTGGTAGATTGATTACATGTTGAAATGATAATAGTTTGAGTATTTTGTGTTACATTGTATGATTAAAATTAATTTCACCTGTTTCTTTTTTTTAAACTTTTTTTGGTGTGGCTACTAGAAAATGTAAAATGCCATATGGCGCTCATGTTATCTTTTTTTCTGTTTTTTTTTTTTGAGTTGGAGTCTCACTCCATCGCCCAGACTGGAGTGCAGTGGCACGCTTCTTGCCACCGCAGCCTCGACCTGCCGGGCTCAGGTTATCCTTCCAAGTAGCTGGAACTACAGGCATGCACTACCGTGCCGGGCTAATTTTTGATTTATTGTAGAGATGAGGTCTCGCCAAGTTGCCCAGGTGGGTCTCGAACCCGCAGGCTCAGGCAATCCATTCACCTTGGCCTCTCAAAGCACTGGGATTACAGGCTGAGCCACCGAGCCCGGCAGTTCATGTTACCTTACTATAGAACAGTGCTGTTGTGGTGCGCCAGCCTTGCCTCCTCAGCAACAACCCAATCTACCGCTCAGCTTTCATCTTTTTGCTCTTAGCACCTACAACAAACTTTGTCTAAACCAGGACTCCACAGTGTCTTTGCCTAGTCTCTGACTGTTTCATAAAATCATCTTTCTTTCCTTCCTTGTTGAGCAGAAGAGAAAGGAAGAGCACTTGATCGCCCTCAACAGAGCGTGGAATAGGACACACTAAGGATTTAAGTCGGATGATTCCTGAGCTGGGAGTCTGAAAACTGGGACTTTGCCCCAATTTCATGGCAACCATGAGACGTGACAATCAACATATATGATTCATTAACACATGAGCAAACTGCTTTACCTCCCTGGGCATCAGATTCTCCACTTATAAAGTGAGAATATGATTTCTTGCCCTCTTCCTAGGGCTATCCTAAACACGAGAATTCATATCAGAGAGTTGGGGAAAAAAATGAAAGGCCTATTCTAATATTGAATAATTTGCATTCACAGAGTGGAGGGGTCGGTTCTTCCAAGCTTCTATTCCTTTTTTCCATCCATTTAGCAAATGCTAAGTGACAAATGCCCATTTCTGGTGGGCAAGGGCTGCACTTGGCTTTCCTGTGCTTCACTGAGAATCCTTCTCCCTAGTCCACGCCATCCCCTTCCTGCAAGGAGACCCCCTGGTTATCTAAATTGCTCACTCCCTCTCACCTCCCGTGATCACCTCCAGTTCGCAAACATGGCCTTGTGGCCAACAGTAGTTTATCCAATTTCATCTTCATCGTAAAGTCCCAAGGAAGAAATCAGCTCACACACTGTGTTTTGGGCCCACTGTTACCCCCTGCATGATGAAATGTACACAGAGCCCCTCAAAATTGGTGTTAAAAGCACATAAACCTCTTGGGTTGTTGAGATTCTAGCCCAAGCAGTATGTGTGTGTAATATCACTAAAAGCAGGTATGATGGATAAAAATGAATGATGGCCCCTTCCAAACGTAAACTGAGCTGCTCATCCCTCAGGGATGTTTATAAATAGAGGGGAGTCCATTTGTTCTGGATCTCGGGGACAGGCCGGCACTCCATTTAGATAACGACCACATTTTGTGCCTGGCCATCACTCTTCAGCTTGCAAGGTGGCGATTAATCAAGCAGTGTTTTGGTTTCTCCCGATACACATCTAGGCCTTCCGGTAGAGAGTGAGCTGAAGATGGCTTCTACAGTTTACAGAACAGCCCAGGCCCACGCATTAGAAGGCAAGCAGGATGAAGGTCCTTGGAGGGCCAATCAGGCTGGACAGTCCAGTTGAAATTCTCAGTTTGGAGCAGTTGCGTGGATACGAGTTCCAGAAGTTTAGTCCAGTGGCCTGTTCTTCTAGGTCACCACTGACTTGTGCTCAGTAGAAGAGAGTGAATAACCCGTGTCGTTACGATAGAGTCAATGGAACACCAAAGTTGGAATAATTGGAAGGCATTCATTTTTCTGTTAAGGTAATTTGTCAGATACAGACCAAGGGTAACATGCTCTCTTTCCTGGCTGCCTTGCCTCCATCAGCAGGAGTAAAGAGGAGACCCTGTGTTCTGGGTGCTCTTGTAAGATACTCCACTCTGGCACTCCCAGCTTCATGGCCAGAGTCTGCCTTGCAGGCCTTAGTTGCAGGGCTTACTCCATCACGCTCTTTATTTCTATGTCTGTCCATCACCCCAAGAAGCCCAGGACTCCCAGATCATCCTTTACCCCCTAACTCTCACCTCCAGACAGCTCTATGAGGCCCCTAGTCTTCACCTTATGGTCCATGGTCCATCAAAGGTAGAATCCCCTCCATCCACTACCTCCCATGAATGCTCTCTCCACCTTCTTGCTCTCACTCAATGCTGGCTTTCCACCAAGGAAACAGCTTCCTCTACAATCCTCTCAAGTGGGAGCTATTTCCTCTCCTCCATCCCTCGTGCCACTGGGTCTGAAGCTGGGGTGGGGTCTTCTCTGACCCTCAGAGCTGCTTGGGGACCATGATCATTCCCCCTTCTGTAAAATGCCTGCTTTGAAGCACGTGCTATCAACTCATACTCCTGAAATTGCCTCCCTTGCAGTTATCTATGGAGCCCTGGTCCCTGCACTGCTACCAACACTCTTCTTTTATATTTCTCAGTGACTTCAGTATCTGTGATTATGATTATAATTCTTCCATTTGGACTTCTTGATTCCTTGACTACTTCTCCTTCAATGACCTTGTCCTCCAACCTATTATAGACACCCATACCCCATAATCATCTTATGACCAATGACTGCAACACCCTCACAACCTTAGTTTCATCTTGCCATCTAGAACCACTCCTGCAGTCTTTTTTTTTTATTTTTTGAGTTGGAATCTCACTCTATCGCCCAGACTGGAGTGCAGTGGCTGCTCCCGGCCACTACAGCCTCGACCTGCTGGGCTCCGGCGATCCTTCCACCTCAGCCTTCCAAGTAGCTGGAACTACAGGCACGCGCTACCACAGCTGGCTAATTTTTTTGATTTATTGTAGAGATGAGGTCTCGCCAAGTTGCCAAGGTGGATCTCGAACCTGCGGGCTCAGGCAATCCACTCACTTCAGCCTTGCAAGGCGCGGGATTACAGGCTGAGCCACCGAGCCCAGCTACTCCTGCAGTCTTATAGCTCATCCCTCTAGTATACGACCCCAGTGATCCTTTGACCCAGGCTGCCATGTACAGTTGGGGCATTTTGTTTACTGCACAAAAGTCTTTGGCCAAGGGACAAGTGGGCCCTGAAATCCAGCCCAAGTTCTAGGAATGACACTGTGTATCCTGATAGACTCATGGGGGAAGAGGCAGCTTTTTCTTTGCACATTTTTGCAGGACTTTATCACCTGGAGAGGAAGCATTTTTCTGGTTCATTCAAGATGCTTTGTGGACTAGTGCCAGGTCTGATTTGGCCCCACTGGGATCTACAATTCATTGCTTTCACTACAATTCCAATCTCCTCATCTCCCTCATGTCCTTTCCTCCTTTTCCAGCTGAGATTCAATGTTCCATGATTACAATCCCTTGTTTGCGTACACTCCCATCTCCCGGGCCTTTCTCCCTCAGCGTATCACTTGGCAAAAATCCCAATCCTTTAAAAAATGTAACCTTCCATTCACTTCATGCCTGCACCCATGCAGCTGAATATGGCTGGAGTGAAACACACACATCTTACATTCACATTCACGACCACTGTCTGCAAGTGGACCCTTAACTCTGCCTAGTAATCCTAGTCTAGCCATTCTCTTATTCTCTCGGACACCAATCAGTGGAGTATACCACTGAGAACCTGCCCCCTATTTATCAGAAATACAAGCAATCAGAAGAGAACTTCCCTGTGCTCCTACCACCATAGCCACCCATTTATCTGCATCTGTACCCCTTACTCTGCCTCTCCTCCTGTTATGTGGATGAGCTGTCCCCACTCTTTTCCAAAACCAACCCCTCCACTGACACATCAGACACCATCCCTTTTGCCCATGCAAGGGTATTGCTGTCATCAGGACTCACCGCCTCCTCACCACTTTTTCTCTTTCTACTGGGTCATTTATCTCAGCATATCAACACGTTGTAATACCCCTAGCACTTTGGGAGGCTGAGGCGAGAGAATTGCCTGAGCCCGGGGGTTCGAGACCAACCTGGGCAACTTGGTGAGACCTCGTCTCTATAATACAGACACACACACACACACACACACACACACACACACAAAATTAGCTGGGAGTGGTAGCCTGTAGTTCCAGCTGCTTGGAAGGCTGAGGCGGAAGGATCACCTATGCCCATCAGGTCAAGACTGCAGTGGCCATGAGCATGCCACTGCACTCCAGCCTATGCAACAAGAGTGAGACTCCCAACTCAAAAACCAAAACGAAAACCCTCTCTTGACTCTATGACCCCTCCAGCAACTACACCATTTCTCTGCTTCCTTTCATTGCAAAGCTTCTCTCAAGAATGGTCTCTACCTGCTGCCAGTTCTCCCGTTCTTTCTTGAATTCACTCCAGGTAGGTTATTGTCCTCATCACTTGACCAAAACCGTTCTTGTCAAGTTACTAATGAGGCTAATGCTAAATCCATTGTCCAATTTCCAGTACTCATCCTGCTTGGCCCAGCAGCTTTCGGCACAGCTGATCACTTGGTCCTTCTTTACTTGGCATCCGAGACTCCACGCTCTCCTTTTACCATATTGGCCACACCCTCTCAGGCTTCTTTGCTAGCTCCTCCCATTCCCCTCAAACGCTAAAGTTTGACACAGCTCCGGACGGTCTTTGGACCTCTTCTCTATCCACACTCCCTCTGATAGTAATCTCATCCTCTCTCAAGGCTTGAATACCTATAGGAGTATGCTGATGACTCCCACATTTATGTCTCCAACTACCTGAACTCTAGATTCACATCTGGCAGCAAACACAGTATCTCCGCTTGGAAATGGGACTTGAACTTAGCGTGAAGAGCTCCTGATTCTTCCAGTTGTCCCAACCTGTCCATCCGGGGGGGGGGGGGGGGGGGGGGGGGGGGGGGG
>CAUYQG010164032.1:0-20097 GCA_963574415.1 Tarsius wallacei
TCCAGCTACCGGGTAGGGTGTGGGGGAATATCACCTGACCCCAGCAGTGAACGCCTGTTTTGGGCGTGCGCATGCCACTGCACTCCAGCCTGGGTTACAGTTTTCCAATCCAACAAAAAAAAAAAAAAAAAAAAAAAAAAAAAAAGCAAAGAAGTAATTTCCTGGCTGGGTACAGTGGCTCATGCCTGTAGTCCCTGCATTTTGGGAGGTCAAGGTGAGAGGACTGCTTGAACCCAGGAGTTCGAGACTAGCCTGGGCAACATGGCAAGACCTCGTCTCTACGATAAATCAAAAATTGGCCGGGTATGAAGGAGTGTGCCTGTGATTCCAGCTACTTGGAAGGCCTGAGCCGGACAGATTGAGGATGTGGTGGCCGTGAGCTTGCAATGCACTCAAGTATGGGAAAGAGTGAGAATCCCATCTGAAAAAAAAAAAAAAAAAAAAAAATTAGCCAGGGTGGTGGTACATGCCTATAGTACCAGTTACTTGGAAAGGGGGGGTGGAAGAATTGCCTGAGTCCAGGAGCTTGAGTCTATGGTGAGCCAGGACTGTACCACTACACTCCAGTCTGGATGACAGAGTAAGAGCCCAATACACACAGTCCATTTGGCTAATTACTATTTTACTAGTCCTCCTCTAATGACTAGATTTTTTTATGATAAGGGTGGAATTATTCTATTACAAATGTGAAACAAATCAAGCAACCTGAACCAGAACATAAACAAGAGCATAGTTATGTCATTTATGACTAGAGTCCAGGTATTACAACTTTTTATTCATCAGCAGCCCTAATTTTTTTTTTTTTTTTTTTGAGTCAGGGTCTTACTCTGTCACCCAGACTGAAGTGCAGTGGCACAATTATGTCTCACCACAGCCTCAATCTCCTGGGCTCAAGTGATCCCTCTGCCTCAGGCTCCCAAGTAGCTGGGATTATAGGTGCACATCACCACACTCGGCTAATTTTTAAATTTTTTGTAGAGACAAGGTCTCACTATGTTGTCCAGGCTAGTTTTGAACTCCTGAGCTCCAGCAATCCTCCTGCCTCAGCCTCCAGAAAGTGTTGGGATTATAGGCGTAAGCCACAAGGCCCAGCCTGCTTTTTTTTTTTTTTTTTTTGAGTTGGAGTCCCACTCGATCACCCAGACTGGAGTGCAGTGGCCGCTCCCGGCCACCGCGGCCTCGACCTACTGGGGTTCGGCAATCCTTCTGCCTCAGCCTTCCAAGTAGCTGGAATTACAGGCGCGCGCTACCACGCCCAGCTAATTTTTTTGATTTATTGTAGAGATGAGGTTTCGCCTGCCCAGGCGGGTCTCGAACCCGCGGGCTCAGGCAATCCACTCACCTCAGCCTCCCAAGGCGCGGGATTACAGGTTGAGCCACCAAGCCCGGCGAGGTTTCTAATCTATATAGTAATCATAAGAATATTAGCTGTAAAAATTTTTTAGGAAGAAAAAAAATAAGATAATGTTGGCTAAATGCCAAGGACATTATGATCATTGGTAAAATGTAGCTACTTTTCTAAAAATATATATTTTGTTAAATTTATAGGATTCATGTTTCTAAAGTATATCATAGTGACCGTACAAATTTCTAGAGTGATTGGAGTTATCTAATGATACTTTTTCATCATGCTGATGTGCAAGGATCTGGAAAGCTACGTGCATTATCCATGACTCACATATGGTTAAGGTGTTACAGTTGAGATTGATACTACACCTTCTACTTATTTGTCGAGTGACCTTAAAAATGTAGTTAAATCAATGTTGGACCTCATTTTCTTTTTCAAAGACAGTGGAGTGAGCAGTTGTGCCTGCTTCATGAGGTTTAAAAAAAAACAGTTATAATGAAGCTTCTATGAGCAAGATACTTTTCTATTCCTTGATGAATTTCAAGAGCTTTACATAAATATGTACAGTTATATAATGTCTCTGCCTTCCTATAGTGCTCAATCTAAAAGTGGATATAATTATATATACATATAAATAATCAAGCCTTTGCATGATTATCACGTGGATAGTAGTATTAGAGTTGCTACTGAGGCTGAGAGGAAGGAGAGAATATCGTGGTCCAGAGTAGGTTGTTGCAAAGTTCATTCATGTTCTTTGTGATGTTGAAGTGTCTATGGTTTCTGGAAAGATTCAGAAGCATGAAAAACAAAACAAAACAAAAAAAACACAAAAAATACAAAGAAAAAGCATCAGATATTCTCAAATGGTAAATAATAGAAATGTCTGATGAGTGCAGAATTTTAAAGAAGGCAAGCACTCAGAAACAAGTTGAAAGGGAAGTGGCGCCAGATACCATAGTATAGTATTTATTATACTGATATTAACATTTAAAATTTAAATTATCTGTCTCCTTCACTAGACTATAAAGTCCTTGAGAGCAGAGAGTCTGCCTTTCATTTTATGCAGATGCCTACCATGGTGCTTTGTTTCTTTAACCATCCACTGTTCAATTATTCCAGTTTATCGGTCAGATATTTGTACTGATGTCATTTGTAGACATGAGAAAAATTAAAAAGTAATTACAATGTCAAATGGCATGTCTTATGGTTGGGGTAATATTGGGTAAAATGGAAAAAACTATGAGGGTTGTTTTGGAAGATTTCCTGAAGTAAATTTCATCTAAGTTGAGACATACATAAGTGGAAATTTACCAAGATGAGTGGGATAAAAAAATGACCTAAAAAAGGAACAGTATGTGAGTAAGGTCCAAAATTGAGAAAGGACACAGCATAATCAGGAGAACTAAGAGAAATTTGGAGCGACAAAAGCATAGATTTTACGAACGGAAAATAACAACCTACAGAAGCTTATAAACTAGCTTAACGAGTATAGAAATAATCCTCTGAGTAATAAGGGATCACTGAAGGATTAGGAGAGTGACATAGAGTTAGACATGTAGGGGAAATGACAATGGAGACAGAGCAAAGTCCCTGAGAATATCGGAGCATAGACAAAGAGAAACATTTTTTTTTTTTAAAGAAATGATACTTCCCACAAAAAAGAAAAGAGAATAACATAGGTATGGTATGGTCGCAGGCACTTTTATTGTTTTAGATAATACAAAATCATACGAGTTTTACTGTTTGGTTTCTATTTTTTTCTTGGAATAGTAGATGAAGTCATATGCTGAGAATTAAGCAGGAGGTGGCACAGTCATGGGGTTTACAGAGAATAAAATGTTCGAAATAGCCCTTGTGGAGGACACAAATGATAGCCGAGTCAGGAAACACTGAAGTATTTCTGGGAATTGTGAAAATAAATATGCACTGTGGTCTCAATTTCCACATTTGTATGTTTTGTTGTTGTTGTTGTTTTTTCCTCCAGCAGTGCGATAAAGAAGCAGAGACTAGCTAACAGATGGGTTAATCAAGGGTTGGGAAACAACAGTTGTTTGAAAAATAAAGTAATAAATGAATAAATGAAGCAATAAACTCTATTAGCCACTGAACTTCAGTAAAAAAAAAATAGTAACAATCTGATTTGTAGAAAATGAGGCACCACTGAAAATCTTTATAATGACTTGAATGAAGCAATATTTTAGAAAGAAATGTCAGGTGGTAGTGTGAGGGAAAGACTGAAAGGACATGTAGGATATACAGGAACTAGTTAGGTGATAATTGAATAGCTATTATGTGAAATGAGAAATTTCTGAAAGTATCAATAAAAATGGAAAAAGAAAGATGGCTCTATTTTTGCTCCCAAATTTTGTTATAGAAATTCTCAAGCACAAAGCATAACTGAAAGTTTTCCTCTAAAAGGTTTACAATTTTAGCTTTTATAATTAGAACTATGATCTAACTGAAATTATTTTTATGTATGTATAAAATAGTGGTAGAGTTACATTTATTATTTTACATATGAATATCCAGTTAGTCCAGCAACATTTGTGGAAAAGCTTTTTTTTTTTTTTTTGCATTTGGTTGTTTGGATACCTTTGTCAAAAGTCAAATAACTGTGTAAGTGTTCATCTGTTTCTAGGCATTTTATTCTGTTTCATTGATCTACTTGCCAGTGCTTATGCCAGTACCATACTGTCTTAATTATTATTAGAGTTTTAAAGTAAGTCTTGAAATCAAGCAGTGTAAAATTCTCTAAATCTATACTGTTTAAAGGTCAGAGTACAGGTGCTTTACATTTCCAGAATTCTTAAAATCAAATTGTTGATTTCTTAAAAAAAAAAAAAAAAATTCTGCTGAGATGATAAATGAGGTTTGTTGAATCTATAGATCAGTTTGAGAAAAAACGGAAAAACTGACATCTTAATGACATTGAGTCTTCTAATCCATAAACATGGTTAACAAAAATACATAAAATTAAAATTAATTTTCATAGTTTAACCTTGTATTTTGGGACTTTGCTAAATTTACGTATTAGTTCTAGTAGTAGTTTTTTTTTTTTAAGGTTCTTTAGAATTTTCTTTTTTCTTTTTCTTTTTTTTGAGTTGGAGTCTCATTCTGTCACCCAAACTGGACTGTAGTAGCACGCTCCCGGCCCCCGCAGCCTCGACCAGCTGGGCTCCGGCGATCCTTCCACCTCAGCCTTCCAAGTAGCTGGAACTACAGGCACATGCTACCATGCCTGGCTAATTTTTTGATTTATTATAGAGATGAGGTCTCACCAAGTTGCCCAGGTGGGTCTCAAACCATTCACCTCGGCCTCCCAAAGCGCTGGCAATACAGGTTGAGCCACCGCCCGGCTCTTTAGAATTTTCTACATGAATTTACATTCCATGTGTTAACAAGGATGGTTTTATAACTTCTCTGAATAACATACTCTCTTTTCTTTTTCTTATTTTATTACAATGAGTAGTACAATACTGAGTAGAAAAGGTCAGAATAGTAATCCTTCTCTTGTTCCTTTTATTAAAAAAAAAAAGTTTGATATTTCACAGTAGGCATGTTGATAGTAAGAGAAAATTCGATTCCCAGTTTGCTTAGATATTTATTATGATATGTTAAATTTTGTCAAATTATGTTTCTCTGTACTTTTTGAGATGTTCATATGCAATTAAAAAATCTTCATAGAATGAATTGCATTGTATATTTTTTTCACATATAAAACCAATCTTGCATTCCTAAGACAAACATTTGTTTATTATAATGCATTATCTTCCTTCTACATTGAAGAATTTGATTTGCAAATATTGTGTAAGGATTTTACATGTATGTCCATAAAGGCTATTTGCATGTATTATTATTATTATTTGTAGTGTCTTTTCCAGATCTTGATATTAGAATTATGCTGACCTCATAAAAAGAGTGGAGACAGATTTTCTTTTTCTCTATTTTCTAATAGAGTTTGTGTAAGATTTTGTTGTCTTCTTTAAATGTCTGATAAAATTAGCCAATTAAATCATTTGGCCCAGAGTTTTATTTGTGGGAAGGTCTGAAATAACAAATTTAACATCTTTAGTAAATATGGGAATATTCAGATTTTTTCTCATCTCAGTTTTGATAAAACACATTATTCAATGAATTTGACAATTTTTTTCTAAGTTGTCAAATTTGTTGTTATAAACTTGTTTGTAATACTCTCTTACGTTCCTTTCAATGGGCAATGCTGTCCAATAAACTATGATGATGAAAATATTCTACATTTGCATTACCCAGTCATGTAACTGCTAGCCATATGTGGCTACTAAATTTGAAATGAGGCTTATGTAAATGAGCAACTGAATATTAAATTTAAATTGTCACATGTAATTAGGACAAACCTTGTTGGAGAGCAAAAATGTATGTCTCTATGATAACTCCCTTTCATTCCTGGTGATGAAAATTTATTTTTCCTCTATTTGTGTCTTCATTAGCTTAGTTAGGAGTTTGTGCATTTTATTAATATTTTCAAAGAATTAAATGTTGTATTTGTTAACATTCTCTATTGTCTGCTTTCAATTTCATTGATTTCTGTTCTTTTGTTCATTGTTTCATTCTTTCTTCTCATTTTGGTTTTACTTTGCTACTTTCTTCATAATATCTTAAGAGGGAATTTAGGGTATAACTTTTAGATTTTTTTTCTTTTCCTTTTTTTTATTGGTGAAGATGTAGAAGTTTTATTGGTTTTTGAACACCCTTGGATAGTGCTAGAATGTTCTTTTTTCTTACACAAACATTTCTGTAATACTAAAAGAATAAGTATAAAGCAAATATCTATGTAACTACCATCCAACATAAACATTTAAAGTTCTAAATTTCTCTCTAAGCAGCATTTTACCTACATCTATCAAATTATGATTTCTTTCTCTGCTTAAAATATTTTCTGATTTATCTTGCAATTTCTTCTTTGATTCATACATCTTTTAGAATTTTTGTTTAATTGCCAAATATTGAAGTAGTCAATGATATCTTACCATTATTGTTTTTAATTTTTTTCATTGTGGTCAGAGAATATATTCTTCATGATGTAAAGTATTTTAAATGTATTAAGACATTTTTATGACCTAGGGTTTGGTTTATTTTTGAGAATGTGAATTATGCAATTGTTAGATGCTTTTTTTAGTCTAGTTTTTCTATCAATGAATGAGACAAGGGTATTAAAATCGTCACCCATAATTGTGTAATTGCTTATTTCTACCTTTAATTCTGTCAATTTTGCTTCATGCATTGTGCAGCTCTGTCATTGGGCACAAACACATCTGTGACTGACATGTCCTCATAGTCAATTGACTTTCTTATCATTATGAAATGTCTGTCCCCTTTCATGTATAGTACGATTTTTTTTTGTACTGAAACCTATTTATCTGATCTTTATTTAACCCATGTAGACTTCTTATGACTGTCAGTTTTTTGGCATATATTGTTTCCTCAATTAAATTTCAACCTATCTGTGTCTTCATATTTAAAATGTACCACTTGTAGGTAGCATACAGATGGATTTTGCTCTTTTAGCCAGTCTAATAATTTTAACTAGTGTTTAGTATGTTAACCTTTAATGTAAATATGAATATGGCTGCACTTAGTTCTACCATCTTATTGTTTTTGTTTGCCTTCTCAGTATTTTCTTTTGCATTCCTCAAATGCTGTCTTCTTTTGGGCTATAAAACATTTTAAAAATTCCATTTACATATGAATGTTAGCTGTACCTGTGTGTGTGTGTGATGGCTGTAATGATTACAATATACATATTTAAATTTTCATATTCGATTTTGAAATAATATTGTACAAATTCACATGAAATGCAGAAAACTTTCAACTCTATAGATTCATCTACTATCTCTAGTGCCCCGCTCCCGTGCCCAATACTTTGTTACAGTTGTCAGGTATATTACATCTATATATGTTATAAATCTGACAAGACAATGTTATAAATTTTACTTTCAATTGTCCTGTGTATTTTACAGAAACTCAAACAAATCTTTGGCAGTTTCTCAGATATTAAGACTGGAAGAAAAAGGTAACAGTCATGATTAAGAAATATAGAGTCACCTTCATCTACAATATGATGAAAATATATATTTCCAGGCATCAACACTTCAAATGAGCAAAGTGAAAAAGAAGGCAAAAGAGAAAAATGATCTAAGTAACTTGGAAGTGTACATTTGTTTTGTATTTATTTCATTGCTATTATAGAACAAGATGCTATGATAATATAGATCAAGATATCTATCACATTATATTGGGGAAATAGAGATTAAGCCTAAATTTTGGAAACTAGGTATTTAAACAAGGGAACAACCTACTAGTTTCCTATTTGATCTGAAACCGACTATCTTAAGTGATCTAAACTTATACCCAGACATATTTTAACTTTTCCTATCTTTACTTATGGTATTTGCTTTTAGCTAATTAAATGATTACAGCTCTCAAATTTTTATAAAATATAACTACAACGTTTTCTGTCCCAGAAGAATTCACTTCACTCAGAAGAATAAGAAGAGGTTTCATTCTTATGGCCTGTTTTTAAAGGCTTTTCTTCTTGTAGATCCTAGATGTTAGGACTCTGTCAGATATATAGTTGGCAAATATTTTTCCCCATTCTGTGGGCTGTCTCTCTGCTCTCTTGATAGTTTCTTTTGCTTTGCAGAAGCTCGTTAGTTTGATGAGATCCCACTGGTCTATCTTATTTCTTAAGGTATTAGTCCTTAGGGTTCTGAATAGGAATTGGTTGCCAGTTACAATTTCCCTAAGGGTGTCTCCTGCGTTTTCTAAGATTCTTAGTTTGAGGTCTTTTATCCATTTAGAGTTAATTTTTGTGTATGTGATAGGTAGGGGTCCTGTTTCAATCTTCTGCATGTGGTCAGCCAGTTTTCCCAGCACCATTTGCTGAATAGGTTCTCCCCTCCCTAGTGGTTGTTGTTGGAGGCTTTGTCAAAGATGAGTTGAACTCAAATGTGCCAAAAGGAAAAAAACAAACAGCCCCATTAAAAAGTGGCAAAAAACATGAATAGACACTTCTCAAAAGAAGATATGCAGGACGCCAACAGACACATGAAAAAGTGCTCTGCCTCAGTCACTATCAGAGAAATGCAAATCAAAACCATATTGAGATACCACCTAATCCCAGTAAGAATGACAATCATTAATAAAACAAACAACAACAGATGCTGGCGAAGATGCGGAGAAAAAGGAATGCTTCCACCCTGCTGGTGGGACTGCAAACTAGTGCAACCCCTTTGGAAGACAGCGTGGTGATTTTTAAAAGAACTGGAAACTGATCTTCCATATGACCCAGCAACTCCCCTATTGGGAATATACCTGGAGGAACTCTAATTATTCTACAAAAAAGATACCTGCACATGTATGTTTGTTGCAGCTCTATTCACAATAGCAAAAACTTGGAACCAATAATGTTGCCCATCGAAGCTGAACTGGATTAAAAAAATGTGGTACATATACACAATGGAATATTATGCAGCCATAAAGAAAGATAAACATATAGACTTCATAGCAACTTGGATGGATTTTGAGTCGATCATACTCAGTGATCTATCACAGAAATAAATAACTGAGTACCATATGTTCTCACTCATAAGCAGACCTTGAACAATTATAATACGATAAGAAAGGGATTGGCAGTAGTGGGAAACTGTCAGGGTAGGTACGTGGGATTGGCAGTTAAGGGCAATTGCTAGGGGAGGGAGGGGCATACCTCATCAACAAGGGTACCTGCATAATCAACGTCTGTATACCTAACCCTGAATTGTATCCCACATCTTTATAATAAAAAAAGGAAAAAAAAAGGCTTTTCTTCATATTTCCTCACTGCAGTCTACCGAGAGAACTACAATTCTTAGTTTTGTGCAGTTCTAAGTTCTATGTCCACTAAAAAGTGAAGAGATAACCTTCAATTTCATTCGATTAAAACCATTTGTATCTTATGTGTTCGCATAAAATTAAATGACTACTAAATTTTTTCTTCACTGCACTTGGAGAATGTTTTGACGATAACCTTCTTAAGAATAAATAAAAGTTCGAGAAGCAAGTAGTTGGAGTCTTTTAAAGAATTCAAATGCATAAAAACATATCTAGTTGCATTATAATAATCTCACATAAATTACAAAATGGTACTGAAGTATGTAATAGTGATACTGTCATTATTTACATTTATTTCAACCTTTCATTAATTGCATTTACTTTAAAAATAAATATTTAATATTGAGGCATATATATTCACACAGTTTCAGATATATGATTTCCCTAGCAAAGGAAAATGTCTCTGCTTTAGGAAAAATATGCAACTCTAGAATACTCCTTTTCTTGCATTTACATAATATCTATTTATATTTCTTTATGCTTTAAGGAATATTTAAACTGGGCAAAGATAGGATAGTAAAGCATAAAACAGTAACAATGTGTTTATTCTTATGGGGACATGGAGCATCTCAGATTATCCCTGGAGCTTATAGAAAATCTGAATATGTGAATTTTTAAAATTTATTCCTACTCCCACCTTATATATGCATTATCTGCTAGTGATAATAATATGTCAAACACTGTTCTTTCCATGAATATTTATTTTAATCTTCACTGAAAATCTGAGGTAAGTTGATATTTTTAATACTATTTTATGAATGAATAAATTGAAGCTCAATGAGTTTAAATAACTTGTACTAGTTCTCAAAGTTCACAAGCAGAAGAGCAGAATTCAGGCCAAGGTATATACAATTCAGTCTTTGTTCATGAAAATCCAATACACTTTTCCTTCCTGTTTCATAAAAGAAACAGAGAGAGAAAAGTTATCTAAAGAAACTTGGGGGGAAAAAATCTTCTCTGTATTTAGAAAGCAATAGCTCTGTTTTATAAAGAAACTATCAGCAGATATGGAGGATTTAACAAATTAGATTATTATGATAGAAAAAATGTTAAAACTTAAATATCATCCACCAAGCATTCTGAAATGCCACCCAAAAAGACTAGTATTTATTATCTATATTTAACTTAAAAAAAATATATGTGTGTGTGTGTGTGTGACCCCCCAAAATCAGAATTATCTTTTGGAGGGTGAAACTCTTATAGTAGAGGTTTTCCCTGCTAGGTAGGTATTATGGGAACACATCAGAAACAGTGTACTAGCTAGTGTTGTTGGGAGAGGCAACATTTGGGTTCAGTGAGTTTTTTTTTTTTTTTTTTTTGGAGATTCTCTCAACACGTTTACCTGTTTAATGATGGGTGATTTACAAGTGTACCTGCCCACAGTACACAGCACTGAATGTTGAACAGTTTTTGACCAAAAATGGCATGACCCCTGTGCCCCACCCTCCCTATTCACCCAATCTTACCCTGAATGACTTTTTTGTTTGTTTCCCTGGATGAAGAAAGTCCTTCAAAGGAAACATATTGCTAATGTGGAGGAGGTGAAACCAAAGAATGGCAGGCACTCACAGGCGTCCAACTTGATGAGTTCAAAAACTGTTTTGAGCGGTAGAAAAAACAGGTGTACATCAAACAGAGAGTACTTTGAAGGTAACTGAAGTTTAAACATGTTAGGAATAAATACACAATTTTTATAAATAAATTCTGGGTTTTGGGGGGTCACCCTTGTAATTGTTTTAGTAAGAGACTCATTTAATAATGAGTTGTTTATATGGTACATAGTTTTAGAAATAAATAATAGTCATTTTTTTCTTGATTTTACTCTGTTATATTTATTGGTAAGTGTGAAGCTATTGATAATAATGAGTTATACAGACTTAACAAGCAGTATGTAAAGTTAAGTAAAAGTCTGAGGAAGCAGTTTAATGTGGCTAACTGTTCTAATTCATTTTATTTCAACTAAGGTAAAGTCCTAGATGAAATGAATCTCAGACTTAATTTAAAATATTTGAGTGCTACGGGCGCTGCCACTATGGATGCCTGGGAGGCACATCCGCCATTCTTGGGACATCTCTCAGGAAAAGGCAGCAGAGATCAGCTGCCTCTCAGCACCTGGCACCTGGTCACACCTCCACCTGCTGCAACAGGCCAAGCTCTGGAGCGGAGACAGTGAAGAAAACTCAGGGAGGCAATCTGGAGGTGAACCCTGCTGGAGGAGAAGACACAGGCGGCCACCATTTTCTCTGTCGTGGAACCCAGGCAGAGACCTGCTTTAGCTTGTCTAATACTGAGCAGCCTGCACTCTGAGACCTAGGGATGCTCTCCACACCCCTCCGGGATCCACCATCATTGGCGCAGAGGAGATACTCCAAGTGCATGACACCGGAGAGACAGACACCCCACACCCCACACTGGGCCAAACACAGACAAGTGCAATCGGTGTTGGAGACCTAGCAGCAGGTGAGTTGGGGTGAGTCCTGATCTGATTTACCCCCTTTCCCCCCGCAGTCTGTGGGGTGTCTGATCCACGTGGAGAGCAGCCTGATAGGTCAGCAGAGGGCAGGGTGTAGAGACCAGGCAAGGCAAGACAAAAGCGATGGTTCTTGGTCACATCAGTTAAAAAAAAAAAAAGGGAAAAGAATCATAAGTTCCAGAAACAGCCACAATAGGGAGCCCCATTTTTTTTTTTTTTTTTTTTTTGCTCACTCTCTCCATATATATTTGGTGTATGGGTATATTTGAGGATGAATGTATCTTCTTTTTGTTGTTGTTTATTTCTTGTTTATTGTTTGTTTATCTGTTTGCTTGCCTGTGTGTTTTTCTTCTCCTTTTTTCTCTTCATCTTGCTTTCTTCTCCCTTCTTTTATTCTCTGTTCTTTTACTTTCTGTTATCTCATTTGCGTTTCAGAAGGTACACATGCGTTTCCGCCACATAGACATATTGTAAGATGATGGGAAGCGAGTTCCAAGAGGCCCACACCCCAGTCAGAAGATACTGCGATCTGCAGGTAGCTTCTGAACGGTAACTTCTCCTATTACACTATGTAGCAGGTGATTAATTTCCAAGTGCACCAAAGAATAAGCCCAAATATTGCCCTCAAGATGAGCCTGCCTTGAAAGAAATGCAAAATGTCATGTTTTCAATCAAATGAAACAGAACCTCTGAAGAAACTTATCTTCATGATTATAAGGTATGTAATTTCTCTCTTAAAGATTTCTTAAAAATCATTGATCTTAAAGGCTGCTAGCACTCTCAATTCTGAAGAAAAATAAAAGCTTTTCCAAAATATAATTTTATAATAAAAAATGAAAATGCAAAACATGAGAAATGCTCCTGATAGACTTATAAACCACTTTTAGATATTCCTTGCCTCAGAGAGCAATATTAGAGAAAGTTTCTACACTGTGGGTAAGATGTATACTTCAGCATTTGTTTTATTAATGTAATTAAAATACTTTGTGAGGAAACTGTTGAATAGTATCAATATTAAGGTAGTTTGCTTTTATTAATAGTTCTATAATAAAGTTTTCCTAGAACCTTTTATCTTTATGAAAATCCTTCACTTACATGTTAAAAATTGCTCAACTCTTTTTTCATCATATATTGAGTGTTTGTGTACAAATTTTTTGAACAAATCATTCCATTGCTTTAAAATTTGAAAATTTCTTCTATTGCTATGCCCTAGTTGTTGAAAAGATGTGAAAATATTACTCAGTGTGATGCCTTCATGACATATCTGGATATCAACTCCAACCTAACCCTGTTTATCTCTAGCAACAGGAGGCCAGCCGTTAAAATTTATCCTCTTGACCAGATCAGCTGAAACTGGTGGGATCCAACATGGCAGCTCAGTTGACCTCTGAAGAATCTCTGACTTCATTATAATCTGATTTCCATGCTAAATGGCAATCCCACCAGTGCCATGATAGTTGACAATCATTATGACAACGACTAGGACAAAAGTTAGCCAGCACTCTGGTTATAGAAGTCTACCACCCATTCCCAGGAAAGACATAAATGTTTCTTTCCTCGCTTTTAATGTTCAGCCCCTTGGTTAAAGAAGTCCTATATTTTAACTCCCTTGCCTCCCACCCAGTGAGAAGTTGATCTGTGAACCATGTTCTCATTTCTCCATTCCATGGCCACAGAATAAAAGCCTGTACTGCTTGACCCTCACTTTCAGTTTCATATAATGACTTTGAAACACCATACAGGAAAAAACCACATTTTTGGGGAAAGCCGACTATATTGATAACAAAACTAAAGTCATATATTTTAAGGCTGTATCCCAATTTTATGGCAAAATCTATTTCAAGATATTGCCTATTATGCCATATTGGCTCACTAACACTTGTTTGAGTTACAAAATCAAGTTTTGAATTATTATAAAAACATCCCTTTATTCCATAAATATTTAACTGCATAGTTCCTATTCAATATACTCTGTGATAGGTGTCTAGGTTGCATATATAAACAGAGCTCTCCCTCTGTCCACAAGTAGTTCTGTATAATAAGAAAATGAAAAGAAATCAGTGCCCCTTCCCAGATAAGCAATAATAAAGGTATTTGAGAAATAAAGAGTAGAGCTAATGCTAAGGAAAACAGAATAAAAAAGGAAGAAAAAAAATAATAACTTTACAGGGGAGAAACCTGACAAAAATAACTCAGCAAGTTGGGGATCAAAGTCAGTTATCAACAATCATAAATCATGTTGATGGCAAATCACTTTGATGTGGTGAAAAATGTCACTTTTTCTTTTTGGTATTCCTCTCAATAAACTGTAACCCAAGTGTTATAATGAAAAAAACTAGCAGACAAATTTCAATAGTGAAACAACCTACAAAAAAAAAAAAAACTTGTGATCAGTAATACTCAAAACTGGCAAAGTCATCAAAGGTTGAGAAACTGCCACGGCCAAGAGGAGCCTAAATAAACTTAACAACTAAATGCAGTGTGAAATCCTGCATTCTAGAACAGATAAAGGACACTAGGTTAAAACTAAGGAAATCTTAATAGAGTTTGAATTTAGCTAATAACAATATATTATTATTGGTTAATTGATTGTAACCAATGTACTGAATTAATGTAAGACATTATAGCAGGAGCAACTGGGCATGAGATATATGAATACTCTCTGTACTACCTTCTCAAGTTTTCTATTCTATGCTCTTATAAAAAATCTAAAACTTTTCAGAAAAATAAAGTCCATTAAAAAAATGTTTCTAATCTCTAATGTAGAGTTTTAAGTGGAAATATAACAGAAGAATGGGGACACACGTCTTTCTGATGTAAAGAACATGACCAGAAAGATAAAGCAGATGTAAATTCACAGAAGAGAGGGAGAAGAATTGGTCAGAGAAATAATAAGTAAATTAATATGACTCAAAGTTCATACATAGCAATGTACACCTGTAATCTTACTGCTTTCTCACTTTGGAAACAAAACTCCTTTTATTTTCCTGACTCTACTACTCAAAAATTATGTGGTTTTGGACAAGTTATTTACCCTCTCTGAGATTCTAAACCCTGTGAACATCAGCGAAACAGAGGTAGCAATAATTTCTGTCTTGAAGAATTGCTGTAAGAATTAGATACATTCTATAAAGCATAACTTTCGTATATCTCATGGATGGCAGTGATTAGTTAACATGCATACACTGAAATTTTGTGCTCAAAGGATAAAATGTTATCTTAGCAATTACTTTCATAAATTTAATTTGATGCCAATGATCACGGCATGCTTTTATTTCTAACTTGGAATTTTACTTATTCTTTTAGATTGGTATATATATTATTTACATACACCTTAGTATCCAAATCCTAGAATGTGTTTCAGTAAAAAAAGGGCAAGTATTAAAAAATGAGTTAGTTCCCCTATGATTAAATAATCATTGATCTGAGAATTTATCTATGAAAAAAGCCAAAGTATGGAAAATTTACATTTATTGATATGTTAATGTTATTTATGATAGCAAAAATTTTAAAAAGTATTAATGTCCAGTATCAGAGAAATGGTAAAGCAAATTACTATCTATATATTATATCTTAGCATATAAATATGTGCATATAAGTATGCATCTGTTGTCCTGATTTAAAATATATTATAGCAATTTGAAAAGTATCTTTAAGTTAAAAGTTAAAGCATGATATCAAATGGTACTTTAAAATTATGTTATATTTTAAAATGCATAGGAAAAAAGAAACTAAAGGTAAAGCGACAAAGGAAGATATTAGGCTAGAGGAGACCAAAATATCCTTTTATTTATCACATACTTCTAATGTTTGGTTATATTGCTTTTAGAACAAAAATTCAAGCTCTTAAAATATAAAATATATGTTAAATGATCACAGAATTCTAACTCTGCTATTTTAGAGTTAGGAAAAATTGAATTAGTGTTAATATAGACACACTATGCCTTAAGAAAAATCAAAATCAAAATTCTAAATAAATTAATAGAAACTTAATTTAATAATATAGCTTATCATAAACTATCTTAAATAAATGAATGATATTTTAAAATAAAGATTGATTTTCAAAAATGCACTATTTTTCAGAAATATAATTTGTAGCTAAATAAGATTTATTTATATTTCACATCATTTTCTTTGTTCTTATTGAGACAATTTAAAATTTTCAAATTAAATTGTATTTTTAAATAAATTTTCCCAACAAAAATTTTTGTTACTTGTTAGTTTTATAAAAAAGTTAATATTTTGTCAAATAAATTGCATTAAAGTGGTTTCCACACTTTTCTACTGGCTTTAATAATTTTATAAACATATTTCTCAAAGTGGTAAATTTTTTTTCTTAGTATAACATCTACCTTCATGGATCTTTGTTTGATACATCCATATTATTACATTTTGCTGAAGTTAAATTTTATTTCTTTTCTAGAGTACCTAAATCTTCCAATGTCACAGTTAATGTTTATTACCTATTTCTATGATACATTTTACCAAGCATTTTACCTTGGCGATGTTCCTTTAATTATCGTGACTCTAAATCCCATTCCATATTATTTCAAATTAATATGTCTCTAAGATTTTGAGCAATTCTAAAATGCCCACTTTTTGGTTTACAGAAGAGATGTTTTTGTTTTCATTGTTTCCTTGTTTCGCTTATACCCTATTTTATCAGTTTTCTTTTAAACTACAAGTCTTCTTTAGATCATACTGAATTTCTAAAGTTTGACCCAGATTTTAATTCATCTCACAGTTTAGGGAAGAAAAAAACTGTCAATGGTCTGAACTAATTTTATTGGAATCAGTAGCAGTCAATAAAGCAATTGCTTACTGTCTCCTTGACATCTCTTTAGCATTTGATTCCTCTGATCACTAACTCTAACTTGATCTGTTGAAGTGAAGTATGCGATTCAGTGGGACAGTGGTAAATTAGCTTGTACTTTATCTTTGCAGGAAAGCAATTTCTAGATGTCTTTTTCCTTGGTCATCTCCTGTCACAAGAGAAATGTCAAGCAACTACCCCAACTTTACTATGAGAGGAGAAAAATAATAATAATAATAAAATAATAATTAAGAAAAAACCTCTGGGGCATCTGACCTCTAATTCCTGGCAAGCTTAATTTTCACTTGCTTACTTCAGAAGCCTTTTTTCAAAGTGACTTCCTAACAGCACCCACATTGTGTTTCTTCATGAGAGCACATTAGTTGAAACTGTGCTCTTGATTGATTTCCCTTATAAACACAACGATTAGCTTCATCATGGTAGTCATGAAAATTTTGGCTAAGGGACAACTTTAGGTTTTCAATTAACATTTTAAAAAAATGTAAGGTAGTAGTTATTTTGTACTTGCACATAGGAACAAAGGCTGGCTTTTCGAAGCCCACCCAAGGTCATAAAAAGTTATGAGATATTTTAAAGATTTAGAATTGTATATAACCTGAAGAGATTTTAGTATAAACTATCATAACCCTTTATTTTAAGATGAGAAAATTGATGCTAAGAAATGTGAAGTATTCTGTAGATATTCTGTAAATTAGCAAAAAACAAGACCTATACCAAAATGCTTTCAATATTTAAATAATACTGGATTTTTATTTAATACCTTTTTATAGTCTTCACAACAACTGTAAGAGATAAATATTTTCATTATTTACATTTTGCATATGAAGAAATTTAGGCACAGATTAAATAATTAGGTTACAGATACTTTGTAGTAGAGCTAGTATTAAAGAGAAAATCTAACGTAGGATTTCACATTATAAGCCAGTGTTTTATAACTACTTACCGAGTTGAAACTCAGTTGCCTAAGTGACTAGGCTGTTTGCTATATCATCTAGATTTGTGTAAATACATTCTATGATATTCACACAGCAATGGAATTGTCTACCAATGCATTTCTTAGAATGTATCCCCATCAAGTGATGCATGACTATATATGACGATTTATGGGATTTTATATTAATGTTTACTCCACAGATTTCAGAAGGGCAGGAACTGTGTCTCTATTCTTCACCGATTTTCAGGAACTAGCAAAATGTCTCTCAGAGTAATCTAAGGTAAATAACTCTTGAATAAATAAATGACCAGAAATACAAGATCATAAGAAGTATTTGGAAGTGCGTAGTAAAGAATGTGGCCTTGCCCCCCCAAAGTTCTTGCCCTTTCCCATGGTAAGTAAACTATGTCATATCTGATAGGAATGGCTTTTTAAGGCAGGGGGTGGCCGCTCCGGAAAAATAAATTATTTTATTTAGGGTAGAGACTTTGGGTCTTGTGGGATCAGAGGAACTGGAGATTGAGTTCAAGCAGGTAGATATTCAAGTCACGTTTATGCAATGAGGTAACAATAAAAGGTTGGGATACTGAAGCTCAGGTGAGCTTCCCTGATTAGCAATACTATACACACTGTCACACATAAATGCTGGGAGGGTTGACATCATGGGGGAAGAAAATGGAAACTTTACATTTAGAACCCTTCCAGACTCTCCTGTGCATTTCTTCCTTTGCTTGATTTTAATCTGTAGCCTTTCTCTATAATAAACTGTGACTTTGAGTTTCTGAGAGTCCATACAGTAAATTATCAAAATGGAAGGTGGTTTGGGAAACTACCCCCAAACTTGCAGTTAGTGTCAGAAGTAAGAGTAATCTTATGAAGAACTGTGAACTCAGCATTCAGTTTGGCTAGCTCTGTTAGAAGATCTAAATGATTTTTGCAGTGCAAAGATCAAACCAGATAGTATCACATTACATCCTTATGGTGTGACATGGCCTTCAGATGAATGTATGTGTTAACTCTGGAAAATAATTTAATCTCTCAGGTTTCAATTTCGCTATCTGAAACTTTAGAAGAATAGTAGGAAACCACATAAAATTATTTTGAAGGACATAAATTAAGAAATGTTCGATTGTTCTATTTGTATAATATCTAGGAACTATAAGATAGGAAACACAATGATACTATTTAAAGTGTTTGACCCTCTCTAAGAAATGATATTTGATATTTAACAATTGTATTCACTTTTACATAGCTTTGCAATTTAGATAGCTTCTGTGATTAGAGTAAAATTTCCATTTAGTCATAAATTTAGTCAATTTTAAGAGCGGCAAAGTCATAGGTCATTGAAATGTCATCCATCTTCCTCCCTTCTGGCAATAATTATATGTGGACCATCTCAGAACAGAATGAATCTTATTTTTACATATTCAAAAAGAAATAAAATTTAAAAACTTGCCTCAAAAAA
Source organism: Tarsius wallacei (assembly GCA_963574415.1). NCBI lineage: Eukaryota > Metazoa > Chordata > Mammalia > Primates > Tarsiidae > Tarsius > Tarsius wallacei. The sequence continues at coordinate 18,963 of CAUYQG010164032.1, forward strand.
CCCATTCCAGTATTAATCAAACGTTAACAGCTCTCTCTGTGCTACCTACTTAGCAAAATTGAAATAAGACTAATACTTATATCAAGTGGTTTAATAGAATGCTTAGTCTGTAGGCTCGAGATTTCAGTCCTTTCATTTTAAAAGCTTACAGGTAATTCTAGTGGTCAACACTGCTATTATGGATAGAATGTTTGTATCCCTCTAAAATTCATATGTTGAAATTCTAACTCTCAATATGAAGGTAAGGACATGAGGCCTTTGAGAGGTAATTAGGTCATAAAGGTGGAGCCCTTATAAATAGAATTAGTGCCCTTGTAAAAGAGACCCCAGAGAGCTCTCTCTAACCCACTTTGACACATGAAGATACAAGAAGTCAGAAGTCTACAACCCTCAGAGAGGGTCCTCACCAGCTGATCATGCTAGCATTTTGATCTTGAACTTTCAGTCTCCAGAACTGTGAGAAATAAATTTCCATTTCTTACTAGCCACCCAGTCTTTGTTATAGCACCTAGAGCTGACTGAGACAAACTGCTTTGGAGATGCCCACTGAGGGAATCCCCAGGTTATTTGAGCATTTTTATGTTTTATTTTAACATTTTCCCCTTTGATGTGTAGTCAATTTAAGGTGAAATTTTGGTCTGAGAACTGAATTTTAAGTGTAAGAAAACAACTCTAAGAGCACTCATTGGAAACTGTAGGTCTAAAAAGTTAGGTAAGGAAAGGGATTATAACGAAGTCAAAACTAATCAAAAGTGTTATAAGATGACTGGAAAAATATAATTTTAATAGATAAAAGTCTTAATACAAAGGAGTCAAAGAGTAAGAATTTTTCAATGTTTATTATTCTGTTAATTGCAGCATTATTTACAATAGCAAAAACATGGAACCAACTGTGCTACCCAGAGGACTGGATAAAAAAATATGGTACATATACTTGATAGAATATTATGCAGCCATAAAAAAGGACAAAATTATGAACTTCACAGCAACTTGAATGGACTTAGAGTCTATAATACCGAGTGATCTATCACAGAAACAAAGAACTGAGTACCTCATGTTCTCACTCATAAGTAGACCTTGAACAATTATCATAATACTATGAGAAAGGGATTGGCAGTAGTGGGAAACTGCCGGG
>CAUYQG010164034.1:0-11486 GCA_963574415.1 Tarsius wallacei
CTCTCACAGAAACAAAAAACTGAGTATCACATGTTCTCACTCATATAGTAGACCTTGATCACCCAACGTATTACCACAAGAAAATGACTGACAGTGGTGGGAAACGATGGGGGGGTGGGAGGGATGGGGAAAGCAATTAATGGCAGTAAATACCTGTCTGGGGATGGGGGGACACTTCTTACAAACAAGGGTGCCTGAATGAGACATATTTGTGTACCTAACCCTTAAATGTACCCCTCAATATCACAATAAAAAAAAAAAGTAGAAGGTAGTCTGATAGAATTTCCATTAGAAGTGCTTAGATGCTTCTGTTTTAACACATTTAGGAATTTTTTTTCTTCCTACTGACTCTGGGTAGTCTGGTTATTACATGCTTTGGTGAGGTTCTTCTTGCAATGTATCTTCCAGGAGTTCTTTGAGCTTCTTGTATCTGGATGTTTAGATTTCTAGCAAGAATACAGAAGTTTTCCTGAATTATTCCCTCAAATAGGTTTCCCATGCTTTTTTTTTCTTATTCTTCTACTGGAATACCTATAACTCACAGGCTTTACATAATCCCATATTTCTCAAAAGCTTTGTTCATTTAAATGTTTTCATTTTTTTTAAAGGAATGCTTTTACACTGCTGGTGGGAATGCAAACTAGTGTTACCTCTTTGGAAGACAGTGTGACGGTTTCTGAAAGAACTAGAAATTGACCTTCCATATGACCCAGCAATTCCCCTTTTGGGAATATATCCGGAGGAACTCAAGTCATTCTACAAAAAAGATGCCTGCACACATATGCTTGTTGCCACTCTATTTACAATAGCAAAAACATGGAACCAAATAATTTACCTATCGAAGCTGGACTAGATTTAAAAAATGTGGTACATATACATAATGGAATATTATGCAGCCATAAAGAAGGACAAACATATGAACTTTTCAGAAACTTGGATGGATTTAGAGTCTATCACACTCAGTGATCTATCACAGAAACAAAGAACAGAGTACCATATGTTCTTACTCATAAGTGGACCTTGAACAATTATAATACTAGAAGAAAGGGATTGGCAATAGGGGGAAACTGTCAGGGAAGGGGGGTTGGGATTAGCAGTTGAGGGAAACTGCCAGGGAAGGGAGGGGCACACCTCATCAACAAGGATATCTGCATAATCAACGTTTGTGTACCTAACCCTGAATTGTATCCCACATCTTTATAATTTTTAAAAAATGAAAATAGATAAATAAATAAATAATTTTTTTCATTTTTGACTGACTGGGTTAATCAAAAGATCTGTCCTCCAGCTCTGAAAGTCTTTCTTTTGCTTCATCAATTCTATTGTTAAAGCTTTCAATTATATTGTATAACTCCTTCAATGAATTTTTAATTTCCAAAAATTTTTTTTGCTCTCTTTGAATAATATTGATCTCTTCTTTCATATCCTGAATTGTTTTTCCAATATCTTTGTGTTTTTTTATGTGTAGTTGCTTTATAAGATCTGTGAGATGTGTATTGTGTTGTTGTTGTTTTTTCAACATTTCAAAGATTTCATTTTGAAATGGTTAGGATTCATTGCAGAAGAGTTAGTGTGATCCTTTGACGGTGTTATGACATTCTGTTTTTTTCATGCTTTCAGAATTGTTTTTCTGATTCTTTCGCATCTGAATAACATATTTCTCTTCCTTATTTTTGAATTTTTTTTTATGGAATTTTCCCCTTTGAGGATATGACTATTGTGTGTATTGTGTAGGGTCCTTCAGCTTGGGTTCTGGTTGCTTTTAGTGGCAAAGACTCTGTATAAATTCCTTGTTTATAGACAGTCTTTTTATGTTGGCTTTCTTAAATGCTGGCTGTAGTACTGGACATGTAAGCAGGTTCACTGCCTTCTTCCAGGCTGGTATAGTAGAGGTCTCAGGAAACTCATACCATTCTCCAGTGCTGTGCCCTGTGTCAACAGATTTTCTATTGGGTTGTACAGTAGGCGGTGCTTATGGATAAGAGCTGTCAGTGACCGATGACGATAAATCTATGCTTGAACTTTCTTTCTTGTAAGAAGCTCTCTGTTCCCTCAGGCAAATGAGCTGTCCTATGGAATGCACAGCAGTCTGAGCTCCCTGCTCAGCCCTGGAGTGGAAAACCAAGATGAGTTGAGCGGGACCTGGCAAGCCACCTACATGTCCCCAATGACAGGGATAATCATCAGCTCCAAGGTGGGGTCCAGAGGGCAGTCACTAAATGCCCAGAGATGTTCCAGTGTGTGAAGTGGAGAAACCTCCACTGTCCCAAGCTCTCTGCCTGGGAAAGTAGTGGAGGCCTAAATTTCTTATCTAGAAAAGTGTGTGCTCCCAATGCCTGGGGATATGCCCTGGCATGGAGCAGAGACGGCACCACCGTACCAAGGTCTCTGCATGGGAAGAGATGAGTGGCAGGTGGATAGGTATGCTGAATACCTGGGAATATGCCTGAGGGTGGAGCAGAGCAGGTGCCACTGTGCCAAGTCTCTGCACGCAAATGGAGAAGCAGCTTGGGTATCTATGCCAGGTGAGCAAGTGCTCCAAATACCTGGAAATATGTCCCTCAGTTAGCAGCAGAGAGGGCATCACTGCAGAAAATCTCTGCACAGGTAGCGAGGGGTAACTCAGTCTACTATGCTAGGTGAGCGGATGTGCTAAATGTTTGGAATTATGACAGGGCCCAGAGCAAAGAGGGTGCCACTGCACCAGAGTCTCCAAACCGGCAGAGAAGGCGACTCAGGCTCTGAATCCATCAAGTGGTTACACTGAGTGCTTGGAATTATGCCTAGGCATGGAACAGAGGGGACCCTGTTGCACCGAGTTCTTTGCAATGAAAGAAAGGTGTGGCCCATGCTCCCAACCCAGGCAAGCAGGAGCAGGATCTGCCTCCCTCCTGCTCCTCAGATTCGGAGGGGTACTCTCTCCCACCCAACCAAGTGAGCAAGCTGGGGCACCCAGCAATGACACACACAGACTGGTCCCAGGTCACAAAGCTGTTCCTGACCACAAATCAGGTTGCCAGAAGAAACTACAGCTGCTATAGTCCAACAATGAGAGAAAATTCCAGCACCTACAACTGGGGCACACTCCGTACTCACTGCTCAGGACTGTAGGGGGCCCTTCCCCTCCAGAGGAAGTGCTCCAATCTCCATCCAGAGATTAAAATATCTGCAGTGACCACTGCTGCTGGGTCACCAAGCAATGACTGACTTTGCATGAGGCTAGATTGAAAATGGCATCAGGCCGGGCAGGATGGCTCACACCTGTAATCTCAGCATTTTGGGAGGCCTATGTGGGAGGATTGCTCAAGCCCAGGAGTTTGAGAACGGCCTGAACAACATAACGAGACCTCGTCTCCACAAATTATCAAAAAGATGAGCCACGTGTGGTGGCCTGCAATTGTAGTCTCAGCTATTCAAGAGGCTGAGGCAGGAGGATTGCTGAACCCAGGAGGTCGAGTCTGCTGTGATCCACGACTGCACCGCTGCACTTCAGCCTGAACCACAGAGTGAGACCCCAACTCAATAATAATAATGAAAGAAAGAAAGAAAATGGCATCTTCCCCTCAGGGCTGGGTCTGGCAAAATGCCTACAGCTTTCCTCAGGGTCTTTCCCTCTCACAGATTCCTGGCCTCTCCCTACATAGCTCCAGGGCTTTGGAGAAGTAAGATGTTCTTCCACAGCCTGGCCTGCACGGATCCCTAGTGGAAAAGTGAATCAAAGAGGGAGACGCTCTGTCCATCCAAAGTAATGGGGCTTCCCAGCTTTACCAGCTGAATGCCATCACGCAGGCTGTTGCCCACCTTCTCTTCCCCAGCATCTGGAGTGTCCTTTGCTTTTTGGGGCAAATTCCCATATGCCTCTTGAATAATCTCACGGTATAAATAAAAGCTCTTCTTCTCCTCCTTCTCCTTCTTCTTCTGAGTTCAGGTCTCACTCTTACCCAGGCTGGAATGCAGTGCCTCCACCATGGCTCACAGCAGCCTCGACCTCCTGGACTCAGGTCATCCTCCTGCCCTAGCATCCTGAGTAGCTGGGACTACAGGTGCACGCCACCACGCCTAGCTAATTTTATTTTCTGTAGAGATGAGGTTTCGCTATGTCACCGAGGCTGATCTCAAGCTCCTGGGCTCAAGCAATCCTGTCAAAGTGCTGGGAGCCCTGTGCCCATCCCACAGTGTTTGATATTTCCAAGTGGAATAAGCATGCTAAAAGCTTCTTATCTGCCATCTTGGAAGTGGGAAAACATGAATTACTTGATTTACATACATTATTTAATGTATTCTTTGCAACAACCCAAGATGACAGCAGTACCCAATCTTTTTAGCATCAGGGGCCGGTTTTGTGGAAGACAAATTTTTTCACGGGTGGAGGCGAGGATCACTAGGCACTAGATTCTCATAAGGAGCACGCAACGTAAATCCCTCGCATGCGCAGTTCACAGAAAGGCTCGTGCCTCCGTGGGAATTTAATGCTGCGCTGCTCCGACAGAAGGTGGAGGTCCATTCACCCACCGCTCACCCCCTGCTGTACAGTCTGGTTCCAACAGGCTGCAGACTGGTCCCAGGTCGGGGCCAGGGGTGTGGGGACCCCAGCAATACAGCATGACCACCCTGTGGTCAATTTCACTTTTCATAGAGAAGGCCCCAGAGGCGGCGAGTCTTTTGCACAATGTCCCTCAGCCACTAGGTGGGGGGGAGCTAAGACCAACTCCCACTGAGCTCAGATGAAGAGCCAGGGCCCTTTCTGAACATCCCTCTGCTCTTCAGGTGGGGGGGGGGCAGATGTGTTCACTGCAGAATGAAATGCTTCCCCCTAGGGATTAGCAGCAGTGGGATACTGCCCCGGGACGGGGGGAGGAGGACACAGCATCAATAAGGGTACCTGATCTCAAACCAGGCAAAGTGGGGACCAAAGAGAGGCCCACACTTTACCTGTACGATGACCACTTGTATACCTAATCCTGAAGTGTGCCCCACATCTTCAAAATAAAAAAATAAAATAAAAATGTTTCCCCTTGGGATCACTCAGAGTTTTGAGCCCCCTTAAAGGCTTGGAGGCAGGTTTCACCAGGGAACGAAGAGCCATTCCTGACAGAACTGGCCATGGTGGGGGATGAAGTCTATCGCAGGGGAAAGGTCACCAGTGTTACAGATTCAGGAGGAAGGCAAGCCAGACCCTCACTGAGGCTCAGAAAGATCTTTTCAAAGACAGAAGCCAAAAGGCATGGTGTGTGGCAGACGCTTTGAGAGGAACTCGAACCTGATCACCAGGGAAAGAAGTTGTCCAAGTGCAGCAAGTGTGGGAAAACCTTCAGCTACCCCCCTGGGGTCAACGGTGCATCGGAGGACACACACCAGGGAGGCCACTCCCTTGCATGCAGTGCAGTGCAGCAAGACCTTCAGCCACAGCTAGGACATCCTCCTGCAACACAGGACCACACCGGTAAGCGGCCCTATGTGTGCAACCGTGGCAGCAGGGCCTTCTCCCAGAGCACGGCCCTTTTACAACCCAAACACAGGGGTAGCAGTGAGCAGTTCAGCAACTGCTCCTAGCACAGGAAGACCATCCACCGTGTGGCCCTGGCCAAGCACTGGAGCATGCAGAGGGGCGAGAGGCTGTATACTGTCTCCCCTCTGAACCTTGGGAAGGTCTGATGCCCAAGGCCATTCCACTGTAGCCCAGATAGAATCCGTCCAAAGGGCCATGGGAGGCATCTGTGCATCCACCTCACATGGTTGGGGGGCCACTGTGAGTGACAGCATGTTGCTACCTCATGCAAGTTAAAATCTACGAAATCCTCTGACTAGTGGTTCTCAGAATGCAGTCCCCAGCCAGGCATGGTGACTCACACCTGTGAGCACTTTGGGAGGCAGAGGCGAGAGGATTGCCTGAGCTCAGGGGCTTGAGACCAGCCTGAGCAACACAGTGAGACCTTGTCGCTACAAAAAGCAAAAAAAAATTAGCAGGGCGTGGAGGCACATGCCTGTGGTTCCAGCCACTTGGAAGGCTGAGGCGGAAGGATCGCCTGAGCCCAGCAGGTCAAGGTGGCCGTGAGCATGCCCCTGCACTCTAGCCTGGGCAACAGAGAGAGACTCTGACTTGAAAAAAAAATGCAGTCCCAGACCGGCATCATTCAAACCTTCCAAGAGCTCATTAAAGATGCAAATTCTCAGGCCCCACTCCAGACCCACAGGAACCAGAGACTCAGGGGTTGGGACCAGAAACTTGTGTTTTAACAAACTCTCCAGGTGACTGTGATACTTGCTCACGTTTGAAAATGGAGTGGAGCAGGGACAACATTAGGATGATTAGGACACTAGCTGATAATGAGGGCCCTTTATTGGGATTAGGGGAAGATGAAGAACTCACTCTACTCCAAGGCTTATCTCTGTGGCTCTGGCCATTTGGGCTACTCAGAGCATAAATGGTCAGATAAGGAGTTCTAGGTGCCCTATAGACCTAGGAGAAAGTCACAAGATTCTTTCTCGACCACTTATGACTCCTAAAAATTGGAATAACTGCTCAATTAAAGCATAATCTGATCCTTTGTAACTGCAAGGCTTCACACAGCAACCTTATTGTATTCACTTAGGTTCTTTTTTTTTTTGAGTTGGGGTCTCACTCTGTCGCCCAGACTGGAGTGCAGTGGCCGCTCCCGGCCACCGCAGCCTAGACCTGCTGGGCTCCGGCGATCCTTCTGCCTCAGCCTTCCAAGTAGCTGGAACTACAAGCGCACGCTACCACGCCCGGCTATCACTTAGGTTCTTGAACCTTGGAATCAATTGGGAGGGAGGGTCCTGTCTTCCCAAAATTCAGACTCAATGACTCCAGGAAATGCTGAATCTATTTTTTTAAAGAAGCTCTCAGACGCATCCTAGGTTGAGAACCAAGGCATTTTGTGTGGAGTATTTCAGTCCAGGACGTGGGGGAGTGTCAACTGCACCTCTCAGTCTCCTTTGCATTTGGAGACTGGGTGGTGACAGGGACCCTAAACAAGTACTTCCTTCGCCGAAGCTGGAGGAAGGAGCAGGCAGGGGTTACATTAGGGCTGATTTCTGTAGAGAGCCCGGACTGGGTAGGTGGGTAACAGGCTGGGAGGAGGAAACAGGATTCGATCCGGCAGAATGTCACTCATACTTCAGTCAAAACCCAAAATGGCTGTGGCAGCCTCCAGGTGTAAAAGACAAGACCCCTCCATCTCAGCTTCCCTGGTGAGGGCTGCAGCCTCAAAGTCATCTCATGGCCCTGGAGGGCTAATGCTCAGCCCCGGCATATATGTCGTTTCAGCGTGGCTGTGACAGATTCGGCCAGGAAGGAACAGGAGCCACCCAGCCCACACTCTGCCCCCATGTCTCGCTCAAGCTGGGCCTGCATCCAACCCCAGGGGTGCCTTTCCTTAATTTCCCAGAGTCCCCATCCCACGTAGCCACCCAGCAGGCTACGTGCATTTGGAGACTGGGTGGTGACAGGGACCCTAAACAAGTACTGCCATGGGAGAGCAGTCCTTGCTGGCTCTTGAGTATTACGGTACTTCCTGGAGTCATGCACGTCACCCAGTCCGAGATCACAGCAGCCAATAAGCCGAGAGACACAGAGTTGGGACAAGGAACATGGCTTTATTCAGAAAGCCAGCAACCCGAGAGGATGGCAGACGGGTGCCCCAAAGAAGCATCTTAAGTTAGTATGAATACTAAGCTCCTTTGAAGGAAGGAGGAAGAGGTTGCAGTCAAGAGGTGACCACTGGACACAGTGGCTCATGCCTCTAATCCCAGCATGTTGGGAGTTCAAGACCAGCCTGGGAAACGGAGCAAGACCTCGTCTCTATAAGAAATTAGCCGGGTATGGGGGTGCCGCAGTCCCAGCTACTCAGGCGGCTTAGGTGAAAGGGTTGCCTGAGCCCAGGAGATCGAAGCTGCTGTGAGCTGTGATCACGCCACTGTGCTCTAGCCTGGGTGACAGAGTGAAACACCACCTCAATAAAACAAAATAAAACAAATAATTAATTTAATTTAATTAAATAGATGACCTCTGACTGCAGACATCTGAGAGCCAGTGAAGGTCCAAGGAGGTGGTAACACTTTTTTGTTCCAGGTTCGTTGGCTTTGGCTGACATAGATCTGGTCACCGCGTTTTCATAAATCTTTAACAGGACATTGTTACTTTTGTGTTCACTTTCTTAATGTGCTCAAGAGTTTGTGTTGAAAAGCGGGGGATCCTCATCTTTTTATTCTAAAATTGACCTGCAAGCTGAATTCCTCCTATCGTTAGCTAGTCAACATGCAGAACAAAGAAGAAGCTTTTAACCCAAAAGATTTTACCGCCGGGGGGGTCAGAAGCAAAACCAAGCCAGTCATGCTGAGCTTTCCTCCACGGTAATAGGCACACCATGTCTGCCAGCAGCCCAGCAGCCCATGGCCCAGAACACCAGCTGTGAAAAAAGTGCAGCCTTGAGTCAGAGCACCCTGGGACCAGCTCAAGATCAGGGTTTCATTACTGGTCAAAAGGGAGCCTGACTACGGGCACGTGACCTGCAGGACCACAGTTCTGATGCCTCTAACACTAACCACTAAGTTGCAGTAATGATTAAAAGAAAACTGGGCTGAGCTCAGTGGCTCAGCCTGTCATCCCAGCACTTTGGGAGGCCGAGGCAAGTGGATTGCCTGAGCCCACGGGTTCGAGACCCACCCCGGCAACTTGGCGAGACCTCGTCTCTACAATAAATCAAATATTAGCTGGGCGTGGTAGCGCACTCCTGTAGTTCCAGCTACTTGGAAGACTGAGGCGGAAGGATCCCTGGAGCCCAGCAGGTCGAGGCCGCAGTGGCCAGGAGCATGCCACTGCACTCCAGTCTGGGCGACTTCAATTCAAAAAAAAATACTGACATGCCAGCAGCTGAGCCCAGGCTACACAGCAAACATTCCACCAACCGCCTGATCTGCATTAACTCCTCGAGTCCCTCCAGCACTCCTTGCCCTGTCTTATCATGGGGATGTGGGTCACTTTGTCTCTGTCATAGCCTCTATTCCCTTCACTAACAGGTAGGAGGGATGACACCCTCCTTTCATGTGCATTCGTGAAAATGTCAGAAGTAGCAAGGGAAGTCCTTGGTATACACAGTAGGACCTTGGTGGATGTGAGCTGCTTTTCTGAGACCTGTCTGGCCTGGGAAATAGCCAGGAGCCGGTGCGCCGGGGAACGGGACACAGACCCTGGGTGCCACCTGGTGACCACATCTAGCCATTGCTCAGAGAACACCAAGAGGTGGTGCGCCTACCCCGGGGTTCTCAAACTCACTTCCCTGAAGAAGCCAGGCAGATGATGAAGGAGAGAAGCAGTCTGTATGTAAGACATCAGGAGCGGCAGGGACAGCTGAAGACTGGGCAGCCACCCTAAACCTTTAGTGAAGTGATACAAGCAATGTCCCCATCTTGTGATTTTTCAAGAAATCGCCATTCAAGTGGAACGTGCCTCTATTTTTAGAGGTGGGAACTAATGTTTAAAATGTTTCATAAGCTGGACTCAGTGGCTCAGCCTGTCATCCCACCACTTTGGGAAGCCAAGGCGAGTGGATTGCCTGAGACTGTGGTTTCAAGACCCGCCCGGGCAACTTGGAGAGACCTCGTCTCTACAATAAATCAAAAACTAGCCAGGCGTGGTAGCACACACCTGTAGTTCCGGCTACTTGGAAGACTGCCGAAGATCGCCGGAGCCCAGCAGGTCGAGGCTGCAGTGGTCGAGAGCAGCCACTGCACTCCAGTCTGGGTGACAGAGTGAGACTCCAACTCAAAAAAAAAAAGTTTCATAAACACCATGTTGGTCAAACGCCTCTTGAACCTGGTTGTAGACTTGGTCCACGCTCCCTTCACCTCCTTTCCTAGTGATTGTAATGAACGAATTCATCAGTCAACTTGACCGGGTCACAGAGTGCCCAGTCACTTGGCTAAATGTTATTTTTGGATGGATCTGTGCATTCAGACCCATACACTGAGTAAATCTCCCTCCCCAGTGTGGATGGGCATCAGCCCACCTCGTGAGAGCCCAAATAGAACAATAAGGTAGAGGTGGGAGAAGTTACTCTTCCAGCCTGATGACTGAGCTGGGACATCCGTCTTCTACTCAGGGATTGGAGTCTGCACCGTTAGCTCTTCTGGTCATCAGGCCTTTGATTTGGATGAGAACACCACCAGCCGTCCTGGAACTCCACCTTGCACCTGGCTGGTGGTGGGCTTTCTCAGCCTCCATAATGGCATGCCCCAATTTCTCATAACAAATCCCTTGATATACATAAACATACACAGGTAAACACACATGTAATGTATAAGCCTCCTATTTGTTCTATGCCTCTGACGACCTCTGATTAGCATAGTGACTTTTTTTTTTTAGTTGGAGTCTCACTCTGTCACCCAGGCTGGAGCGCAGTGGCACACTCACAGCCACCCCAGCGTTGACCTGCTGGGCTCCAGTGATCCTTCCGCCTTAGCCTTCCAAATAGCCGGAAACACAGGTGCGTGCTACCATGCCCAGCTAATTTTTTATTTATTGTAGAAACAAGGCCTCACCAAGTTGTCCCGGGCTGGTCTCGAACCTGCGGGCTCAGGCAGTCCCCTTGCCTTGGCCTCCCACAGTGCTGAGATGACAGGCTGAGCCACCAAGCCTAGTCAGTGACTTTTTATTAAGTGTCTATAATGTGTCCCCTGCTTTACCTGTATTATTTTATATCATTCTCCCTGAAACTTGCAGAATAGTGATTGTTACATCAAGCTTCAAAATCATGATAATAACAGTAGCTAATATTTACTGAACTCTAGGCATGTGCATATATATATAGTTTCATCTGGTTTCTACACAAAGAATTTGGGGTAGATTCCATTATCTTCATTTTTTAAATTTTTTTAATTATAGAGATGTGGGGTACAATTCAGGGTTAGGTATATAAACATTGATCATACAGGTACCCTTGTTGATGAGGAATGCCCCTCCCCCCCAGCAGTTTCCCTCAACTGCCAATCTCATCCCCCCTCCCCTGACAGTTTTCCACTACTGCCAATCACTTTCTTTTAGCATTATAATTGTTCAAGGTCAGCTTGTGAGTGAGAACATATGAGACTCAGTTCTTTGTTTCTGTGATAAATCACTGAGTATGATCGACTCCAAATCCATCCAAGTTGCTGCAAAGTCCATAAATTTGTCCTTCTTTATGGCTGCATAATATTCCATTGTGTATATGTAGCACATTTTTTTAAAATCCAGTCCAGCTTCAATAGGCAGCATCATTTGTTCCATGTTTTTGCCATTGTGAATAGAGCTGCAACAAACATACGTATACAGGTATCTTTTTTTGTAAAATGATTTGAGTTCCTCCGGGTATATTCCCAATAGGAGATCTGCTGGGTCCTATGGAAGGTCAACTTCTAGTTCTTTCAGAAATCACCACACCATCTTCCAAAGAGGTTGTACTAGTCTGCATTCCCACCAGCAGTGTAGA
>CAUYQG010164039.1:0-36824 GCA_963574415.1 Tarsius wallacei
CCATAAGAAAATGACTGACAGTGGTGGGAAACTATGGGGTGGGGGAGGGGTAGGGTAATGGGATTAATGGTAGTAAATATCTGTCTGGGGATGGGGAGACATCTCTTATCAACCAGGGTGCCTGAACGAAGCATATTTGTATACCTAACCCTTAACTGTACCCCACAATATCATAATAAAAATATTGAATAAAAAAAAGAAGTCTGACTCTCTGTAGGCATTCTCTGAGGAAACCCTCATTATAATCTAATGTTTTTATTATTTATTTTCTTGCTCAAATCGTTCCAACTGTAACCATTAAGAGTTATTTCAGGTTGATTCCTGTGTCCTTACAGCAAATGTCCTTTCTTTTTTGCACACTTCCTTATATCATAAGATGATCCAAGCCTATCTTATATTTTTCCATCCCCAACTCAGGAATTATCACTTCTTCATGAAGCTCTGGTTTCCTTTATTTAAAAAATAGTGTTTAGAAATCAAGATCTGACTATCCGGTGGTGTTCTTGCTTCTAGGCCCTTCCAGCAGACAGAGCTAGAAAATACATGCGCAGGTCAGACGCTGTGGCTCATGCCTGTAATCCCAGAACTTTGGGAGGCCAAGGTGAGAAGATTGCCCGAGCCCACGGATTCAAGACCAGCCAAAGCAACTTGGCAAGAACTCATCTCTTAAACACACACACACACACACACACACACAAGAAAATACACACTAACCCACATTTACACACATATCTGTTTTTGTAGGTAGCAACAAATATTTACATCTATATCTATATCAACATCTATCTGTATATATATCAAAGTCTATGAGTTTGTACTGATACCACTGATTCTACTCCAACACTGCAGGCTTTCAATAGTGAGAAACTTGGCTTATTATCTACTTGACTATTTGTTATATTTATTAAACAAGTAGATACATTCATTTGTTCAGCTCTTGTATATCCATGAAGTATTTCAGGATTTCTAACCCATGACTCTGTGAAAAAAACATTTACTAACTAGATTGCATCATTTGTATGCAGTCATTTTTGTCTTTACAGCATTCAATCAAAATACCGTTTTGCTAAGTTATTTAGGTAGTTTGTTATTAAAGAAGAAAAGTAGTAAAACATGCTTTTAGAGTTCTACTTTTAGATGCATAGCCTAAATAAGTGTTATATATATTGTGCCAGATTTTAATTGTCTTTTTATATAAGACTAAAGCTCTTTCTTTAAAAAGAATGGACTTGACTCTTGTGTATATTGTATTTATGCAATATTATTTTTCTATATCATACTTTGGATGCCTGAGATGATCATTATAAATTTATTTTTATTATTCTAAATTCCTACTATCCCCTTAAGTGGTATATTGGATTGCTATAGTTCACAACCCTCAGCCATAAAATACAAAGCAATAAAATCTTCTAATTAATGCACACATATGCAAAGTTTATAATTAAATGCAAAGCTATAATTGGACCCAGTGCCCCTTCTACCACAAAACAGCAACAGCAATGAACTAAGAAGAAAAAATAATGGCTGGAATACTTAGTCATTGAAGTTGAATGGCTATTTACAGTAACTTAAAGACAAAACACTATTCCAGATTGTAGAGAGAAAGAGATATCCATAAAACCAATAAGGAGAAAAACCCCTCTGAATTTATCATTACATCGGAGGATAAGGTTTGCTATGCTCATAACACACTAAGGTGGGGGAAGACTCTAGCAAATTTATGGATGTGACAGCTAAGGAAATAAGCTCATCTGTTGACTATAATTTGCTCAACCCCTAACACAGCTTAAAAACATACACACACCTGTATCTCCATTATAGGGAGCCCTAGATTCCCACTTCTACTTGTTTATTTTTTCTTCTACAAAGTTTCATATAAATGTTACGACCCTCGCTGCAAATGGAGTTGTCCTGTCTTTGACCACAAGCATTTCTGATGATGGTGTCAACTAACCTGCAAATACACTTTTTAGGAATAACTTTTTTCCAAATTTTAAAAATTAATAATAACTGAGGGGTTGTGAATTTTATATGAAATGGAAAATAATCTGTGTTATTAATTTTAGGTCCTAATTAACCAAAGTTGCTTCTCCCCCAGTCTTCTGATTGAGCACTGAATATCATCACAATCCACATAGACCTCCCCAAGTCAGAGCTTAGAAATCATTTATCATTCCTCCGTTTTACTCTATCCCGGGGCACATTCAATCCATCAGTAAGTTCTATTAGTTCTACCTCCAAGTGCTACATGAATTCATCTCCACCTCTCTGTCTCTGTATCCACGGCTCTGATCCAGACTGCCGTCCTCTATGAGTGGACCATTGCAGGTACCCCTTAACTCTTCTCCCAGTGCTTCCTTTTCCCATCTTACATCCATTCTCTGTTACTGCAGCCAGTCAGCAGTTCTTCACAAATACAGACCTGATCATATTACTCCTTTGCTTCCCACTTCCTTGTGAATGAAAGACACTCCTCGGACTGGTCCCTTTTGGGGACTCATCTTGCCTCACACTTCACCTCACTCTCTGAACTCAAACCCACAACATCCTTCAGCTGCTAGAATACTTCCTCCTCAGACCCTTTGCCCATCCCTCCATCTCTGCTACATTAGGTTAATTCCTACCTATCATTCATTTTTCAGACATTGTCTCCACTAAGAAATCTTCCCTAACCCCCATATGTTAAGGCAGAGAACCTCTCATATATTCTCAAAACACAAAGGGCTTTTTCTTCATAGCACTAATTATAGTTGAAATTCTACATTTGTCTGGAAAATTATTTAATTACTGTCTTTCTACCCCCACTGGACTATATTTGGGTTCTATATAGCACCCTTAGCCCCTGGGAGAGCAATGCTTGACACTTAGTAGGTGATCAGGAAGTATTTTTTTGAATAAAGACTGAATGAAAAGAGGAATCACCTGGATATATGGAATTTTCACTCTTGCCTTTTTTTATCAACCATCAACAGCAGGTGGAATAAAAATCCTGTCAGGGCATGTGAATCTCCTATTGTGATCCCTGAAGTTTTGCTGAGCTCAAGACAGATGGAAACCCTGCAGCATCCTCACAGAATGGCTCTTGGATATGACCGGCATACAAAGCAGAGAGCAGGAGCGTGCTCCTCAGCAGAGAGCCAGCAGCCTGTTGACATCCATAAAATACAAGGCTGGCTCTGCTTTGACCCTCTCAGGTCCAGTAAAGCATGGTAAAAATGTAGAGAAGAGATGAGCTGCTGTCTTGGAACTATTCCAGACAATTTGAATATATGACCAATATTTAAATATATGACCATTTTCCAGCCATTCTGTGATACCTGAGAATGTGCCATCATTGTTTTAACCTCAAAGAGCAAAAGACTAAATGATTCAACAGTGATTTTTCTTCTTTCTGGCATTTTCAGGTGACACATTTTAGTGAGAGAAAAATAAGGGTAATGCTTTCTGACCCTCTTTTTTCTAGCTCCCACAATCATATCGCATCTTGACCATATGAGTTGCGGATGGCAGAAACATGACCAACCTGGAGAGGAGAGATGGCCACCTCAGGGGAGGAGCCAAGAGACCAAGCACGGACCCCGAGTGCGCAATGAATGCTTGCCTGCTCTGGGAAGGAGTCCTCATCCCAGGGTGCTGGTGGAGCACCCCAGGGACTTCCAGGTGCCTGAGCCATGGACTTGGTCTGTGAATGAGGGCAGGGTGACTTGCGAAACAGAGGACAATAAGCCCACCATTGTCTCCTCATCATACTCACTGTGTCTTTGAATTTTATTGAGACTCCATAAGACTACAGGCTCATTTTCTGATATTTGTCTTTCTGACGAACCTGCCAGGAACACCCCCAATCCCGGATCAGTTTAACCAATGACACTTCCACTCATATACCTGGCCTGATAATTATGTACCCCAGGGGAAAATCCTCCTAACAGTGTGGGATGGTGTGATTACTAATTAAGGACCCACTCCACCTCCACGTGAGTTCTCAGTGGGCCCAATTATCCTCCTGAGACCCCATTCAAAAATATCTACATCTCAGAGGCACTTTTCAATTCTTCATTCCCATCAAGTCACATTCCTACTACTCTCTGCTAACAGCACCTTCTATTTTACAAAGAAAACAATAGCCTCAGGATAAGAAATGCCTCAACCTCCTGCCTCTGCCCTTTGACTTGAAACCGTGTTTCGGCCTTTGCTTTCTTCTCTTCTACCTTAGGAGAAGAGATGACTCTTTTCCTTCTCAAAGCTAAGCCCTCATCATGCACTCTGAATTATGCCCCATCCAAGTCCTCAGAGAACTTGTTCCACCAATTGCATCCTCTTTTTCTTTGCTCTTTCTTTAACTTCTCTCTTGCTAGTTACTCTTAGCTTTATGTCTCTCCCCATTCAAAAGAAAAAGTTATCCCTTTACCTTGTTTCTCTCCTACTTTCCCAGGTGACTTAAAAGGCTCATCTTCTGTACTCAGAAATGTCTACTCTGTCACCTCCTATTCACCTGACACAACCAGAATAGCTCTCACCAAGTCAACAGCAGCCTGTTTGTGATCAGAACCGGTGGACATTTTTCTGTCTTTATTTCACTCTCCGCATTTGACACAGTTGGCTACTTTCTCTTCTCTTGGCTCCTGTGAAGCCAGTCTCTCCTAATCTTATTTTCCTCTTCTCTCCATTCCTTTGTAGTCTCTTTCGCTGATGTCTCTTCTGCTGCTCCCTTTCTCTCCTCACAGTACACCGATTGCCTATGAAATCTCACCCACGCCCGCTGTGACCAACCATATACAAAGGACTTTCAAATAGCCAGCCCTGATCTTTTTAGTTCCAGACTACTCTATGCAAACAGTCTGTTAAAAGTTTCTGTTTGAATGTCCCAGAACAGTATCTAACTCATCACATCCCAAATTGAACTTATGTGCTTCCTCTAAAAAAATCCCTTCTTTTACAGACTCGGTCTCTGATAACCACTCCTTTCACCCCCAGTCACCCCAACAAGAAGCCTGAGAGTCAGTCTAGATTCTAGCCTACCGTTTGCCTTGTACACAAAATTGGTCACCAAATACTATTGATTCTGCCTCTTAAATACTTCTTAACAGCTCTCCTCATGTCTCTCTCCACGTTCACGGCTACAGTTAGGGCTCTCATCATTACCTTCCTGAACTGTAGCCAAGGACTCCTCATTTATTTCATTGCCTCTACTCTGCTCTCTCTTAAATTTGTCCTCCAGAGTTCTTCTCTGCTTTATTCAGTAAAAGACATGCTTCGGTAAAAATAAGAAAACTAACATGTCATATAAATGATTCACAATCTAAAGAACTCCATTACTTCCCCTAATAATGAGTATGTTATTTGGATAGTAATAATACCTATTTTATAAGGTTTTTGTCAGTTAATACTTGTAAAAGGTTTAGAAGAGGGTCTCATATGAAGAGAGTGCTCAAAAATTATATAATATCCTAGTAAGAGCTCAATAAATGTTCAATAAATAAATAATAACTGAGACACTCAGCAGAGGATTGGATGATTTGCATTCCAGTGTTATGCAGGTACCCAGAAAACCAAATACGGGTATAGCAAACTTCAGATTCCAGCCTCCTGGGGAAGGAATCCAGTCTCCTGGGGAAGGATACCAGTTAGGGCCTTCATTGGTTCAAAGATTCAATTTTGGATTTTTTACCACCCACTTCTTAGTAGGCAGAGCAATTTGGGATATAAAGCACATTAATCATGAGATCTCTTTCTTTGTTTCTTATTTTTACCTCTATTAGGAATAATTTGTATGCATTTTCTTTGCTTTTTCAGTTGTTTGAATCTTATTCAACAGACACACATGGGGTGAAATGAACTGAATCCCATTCAGTGGAAACATGTTCTAAATGATGATGTCTGGGTAATTGAGGGTGAGAAGATCTTTGCTTTTTCACTTGCTTGAAATCTTTGCGTCTAGATACTTACAGGCTAAGAACTATATTGCATCCAGTGGAAACTCAAGTTACAACTGATGTTCCCTGGATAATTGAAGATGGGAAGATGATCCAATAATGACAATGAAGACGATGATCAACAGAGCCTTTTTCTTATCCACCTTATTAATAAGTTCACCAAAATTGAGTCCAGCCCTTAGAAACTTAAGGAAAGTTTTACATGAAAATACAGCCATCATGCAGGATATTGGGTGGCAGACCCTGTCTCTGTCAAATGCACAGAAATTTATGTGGCAAAAAGACATCTCTGTGATTTTTCACATCAACTTTCAAGACAAGGCTGAACTTCCATTAATGATATGCCACTGTAATTTTCTAAAGCAGGCTGACAAGCTGTTTATGTTAGTCTTTCCTACCATTTGAGGACAATGAGCTTCTCAAGTACTAAACTTATCTCTTTCAGATCAAAGGGTGTCACTCTGGAATACCTAGATTTGGGAAAAAACAATAAAGGACTGAAAGAAAGAAACTTCCCGTGTAAAACTATGAGATATAGCGGCAGATACTATTCCCCACAATCTTTTACTGAGGCAAGATACAGCCACTACTTTTTTTCAGCTCCAAGATGACACATCACTGTCAATAATGAAGAAATCTATTTTACCTTGATAATTATGGCCAAAAAAGTACATTATTTTAAAAAAGAGATTCTAGTTATTACATTTAGATATTTTTATTCTTTTTACTCTTTACTGTTCTAGAATTTGGAAAAACATTGAATGTCATACAATTCAATTATCTATAATTATAATTTTCTGTCTACATAAAGCAAAGATGAGATTCAGTATAGTGCCTGGCACAGAGTAAGTACAACAAATGGTCGTGCTAGATGTTGTTCTCATTGTCATTATGGTAGTCATCTCTCATAGTCCATAGGTATATATACATACATATATTCTTAAATAGAAGACCCACTTATGGTTGCCTCTGTCTTCTGGTCACTTACATATATGTGCATACATATATGTACCCAAACACATCTATACATACACATGAGGACCTCTGCATTTGCCACATCACATTTATTTAGGACTCTTGTAGGGTAGGCAAGGTAATATGACTATTATAGTTTTACATATAGGAAAACTACACTAAATGAATCAGATCAACTCCTGCGCAGCGGTGGATGGAAGATTTCGGCCCGAAACTTTGCTTTTCAGCCTCTTGGCTTCCTGTTCTTTCCTTTGAAGTTGAGGGGAAAACGCGAAGGAGGTTGAGGTTGAGGGATTTGAGGGAGGTCAGGAGATGAGAGAGAATGTTATAGAATGCTGCTTTCCAGGTTATCCACATGCCACAACCTGTACAAGGTGTAGAGTTGTCAAGCAGTCGATATTGTTTGTGGCTGTAGCTTATAAAATGCATCTCTTCACTTTATCATTATTCTTGATAAATTAATTGTAAATAGGCAGTAGCCTATATTTACGATTTGTTGTTTATTGCACCAGCATGAAAAGTCAGAACACAGCTTTGCATCCTACCAAGGTTCAAATTTTCTTTGAATTTGTGATGCTTGTTCTAAAGAAGATGAAGTGAGATTCTGACAAGCATGGGTTGATTTCCCGTTATGTTCTCTCGCTTCTTGGCTCAATAAGCTAGACCTTCAACAGTGCCAAACATACGTTGACTGCCCTGGATCACCCAAGGTATGCTGGAGGCCTTGGGAGACCATATGTTAGGCATCTGACATATGTTTAAAAAGAGCTGGTCATATTTCTGAAGCGGATTTCCATAATGGAGCTTCGGCAGTGCTAGAATTAGCCCTGTAGCTCATCATGTTTAATTCATGCTTAATTACATTTGAATCCGTGAACTTTCCATGCAGTCTTGACAATTGCACTTCCATTGCCGTAGTCATACTTGCTGAATTTTTCTGTGTTTTAAACACAAATGTCAGTGCCTTGTGAAATTTCACAATTATGCTATTCACTGTTATTTTTCATCCAGCTATGAATCAACATAATTTGATGATAGCTGTACAATTATGAAAATACTATTGAGTAGACATCACCTGTGTGAACCTAGTGCTAAGCATTATTGTAATGAAGTCGGTGAAAAGTTATGAAATTCCAAGCCAGGCTGAACTGAACAGAACATGAAGTCATTTAACTTAATTAAAAGTGTTAGCACTGAGGTTTTCTACTCTAGCGATAGAAGTTCCATACAAATTAGAGTTTCTCAAGAACGATTACCTCTATAGTTGCGGGATTACCAGATTTACAGTGACATTTCATATTCATTCCGCCTTTCTAAGTGCCATTTGATTATCTCCTACTGCCATGTTTAAATCAAATCCTATGAAACCTCATATCAGAAAGTCATAGAATCATAGCTAAAGGAATTGTACAGATTATCTAATCCCTACATTCATTTTGCAGATGAGGAACTCAGGCCCAAACATTCCTAAGGTCACAACTACAAGGCAGTAGACTGGAACTGAAGCTCAAATTTCCTGATGCCAGAATCAGAAGAGAGCCTTGGGCAAGTAGCAGAGCACATCTCGGTAATGGTCATTGAGAGTCACAAGTAAAGGCTAAAGCTTTGCTTCTGGCTAAAAGATGCAGAACCAGAGACCAGAGTGTTGTCTTCTTTCCTGCCCAAATAGGTCATTCCCACTATTTCTTGCTTTATGCCTGAAAACCTCACCATTAGAAGTCCTTCTCTAAACATACACCCTGGCATTCCTAGGGGAATATTGCTCAAAGGAAGTCATGTATTATACAGCAGAGGATATGCCCTGAATCCTTTAGCATGGGTATCAAGTTGGAATTCGGGACCTAAATGAATGGGACAGAAGATAGATTGTATTTGATAGAGGTGGCTGACAGATGCAATGAAGGGAGGGGATGTTGGACGTGAGATGGGGAACAATGGTGGGTGCCTGGAATCTGAAGGTCTGGATAGTAAACAAGCTTCAGAGGGCAGAACTGAGTGCTTATGATAGGCGGGAAATGGGAAGGAAAAGACTCCTGTTAAGAGCACTGCAGTGACCGGCGCACTAGGGCCCATGATGACCAGGGTTTCCTTCTGTGAAGAATTAATCACCACGGGGCATTTTCCTTTGTCATCTTATTTTCACTCAGAAACGGCAAGACAAGCACTCTTGCCTAGGGTTTTGTCTGGACATGTATTTCCAGGAGGGGTTGATCCCTTAGTCTCAAAGTCCACGATTTTAGAAAATTTCCTTCTGAGTTCATACAGCCAAGGAAAAACTCCCAAACAAGCCATCATCTTCAAAGCTTCCTCAAGAAGTTTTTTGTCAGTTTTGAAGCCACAAAACACAGGAGAAAAGCTGCAATAACTGTCTGGCAATACCTCTGTCTCCTTCCCCTTCTCCTCACTTTCACACCTCATAGCTGCTGGGCTGGACAAGGTGATTATGGGGACACTTGGAGGCTCTGGGTTCAGAGTCCTGTTCTGCTTTAAACTGAGGGAAAATACAATAGGAGTGGGTAGTTCCCATGGAGAAGTAGCCCTCTCCTGGGATAAGAAGTTGTTATTATACTCACAAATCATCTGGCGTGTCTAAGTCTATCCACTAGCAGACCACTATGTTGCATAAGTCAGTAAGAGTAGAAAGAGAAACACAGGCCCCACCCTCAAGAACTTACTGTCCAATGGAGTAGAGAGGACATCCATGTATAGAGCTAACCAACACATCAAGACCAGAGCGTCTTGGTCCAAGACTCTTATTACTCCAAGGGAAAGGAGTAGAGAAACAAGTGGAAAATAGGATGTAAATGGATGAAGGAGAAAGGATAGTAAATGTGCCTTTAAGTATATGATGACAACATTAGTATGTAAACTTTAGGTAAATTGCTTCCTCAGAATTATCAAGAAAAGTTATATAAAGTAGGACAACTATTGGAATAGCAAGGATAACATAAAATCACTGCGCTTGATAGCATCGGTAATTGTTCCTTCTACCCTAAATGATGATAGCATGAATAGATCTATGAAGAGAAGTTTTTACCTGTCCAGTCTAAACTTTGGAAGTTGCATGAGACCAGTAGATTCCTTTACGGTTCAGCATACCCAAGTCTCTGTGATGCCCAGTCAATATTGGTGACAGTGATGGTGGAGAAATGAGGTTAAGAGTGAGCATGTAGGTTACCTATCCAGCATTCACGTTCTCCACCTACTCTTACGCTCCTTTTTTTTCCCCTGTGGTCCACCCTCCTTGTCACAGCCACATGGTTTAGGGGAAGTGGATCTGACCTCTAGCATCAAGGGCCTGATTGGTTCAAGGGCTATCATTTGTTGATATATTGAAATACCCTATTATGTGCCAGGCACTGTTTTAAGTGAATAAAAGAGCCCCAAATCTCTAGAAGTGTGTGGGACAAAAATGTACAAGTAACAAGACACATCATATGGTGATATAAACCAAGGAGAAAAACTCCATCTCAGTGGGGGTAGAAAGGAATTCTGGGAGATAGTGCTGGGAGCACTTGTTGTTTTAAAGGGTGATCAGGAAAGGACTTGATAAAGCGACATGTTCTCATTCCCTTGCCTTGTTTTAAAAATAGGTCAATTCTGCTGACAAAACCAGGGAAAAGTCTACTGGGGAGCTTGCAGGAAAATGTTTCCTCAGAACAAAGACAGGCACAGGAAGAGACGATCGCTCTTCTTCCTCTGGATGTTGTTATAATTGGATGTGATGCCAGGAAGAGCTGCAGACACCTTGCTACCAACTTGATACACCACAAATGTCAGGGTGGAGAGAGAGAGAATCAAACTGGGACCTTGATTATTTTTCTGAGCCACAGAATTAACTAACCCTGAAGTCTGATCTGTGTCTGTGCTTTTTGTAATGTGAAATAGTAATTTTTCATATTGTATGTGCCAGTTTAAATCAGGGTTTCTTTTTCTTGCAGTTGAAGGCATCCTAACTGATATAGAATGGAACTTAGTAGCTTTAATAGACTGCAATACACCGGTTTGCAAAATTCTAAGTAGATAGCGGTAGGAACTTCTGACACTGACACTTTCCCTGTACACAATCTTAGATATAAGCTTAGTGACTTCTTAGAGCTTGAAGCAGCTGGGAGAAAAAAATGACTACCTGGTAGAGCTCATTTGCCCAAGATGATGACATGGGGAATTCCCAACACTATTCTTGAAAATCCCTCATTCAGGGATTCGTGGTCCACATACCTTAATTTACAACGAAGTTTGAAAGGACACATAGATGTGGTTGAAGACAACTTTACCATAAATAAAAGCAGCACTCCAGACTATGGGGGCTGCTGTGATGGTGGCTGTGGAAGGGATTTGAGTTTGCAGATAGCCTTAAAAATAAAAAATCCCATTTTAATGGAAAACTGGTGACAACGCAGTCTGGTTTTATTGCCACAAGTTGCCAGCTGTGCAAGGAGGAATAATGGATTCTCTGTTTTTCCAAAATATCCTCATCCTAATTCCTGAATCCCATGAATATGCTATGTTATTTACCAAAACTGACTTTGCAGATGTGATAAAAGTTTTGGATCTTGAGAAGAAGAGATTATGCTGGATTATTAGGATGGGCCTAGTCTAATCACATAAACTCTTAAAAGCCGAGCAATTTTCCTGTTGGAATCAGAGAAATATGATAAATAAAGAGAGATTGAAGCATGAGAGGGACTGGACCTAGCTTTGCTGGCTTTGAAGACAGAGGAAAGGAAACTTGAGCCAAGACATGTGCTGGCCTCTGAAGGCTGAGAACAGCCCTTACCTGACAGCCAGCATGGAAGCAGGGATCCCAGTCCCATCACAGCAAGGAAACGAATTCTGCCAACAGTCTGAATGAGCAAGAAAACAGGTTCCCCTGGAACCTTCAGGAAGGAACGCACCTTGAATTCAACATGGTGAGATTCGTGTCAAACTTCTGACCTATAGATCTGGAAAACAGTAAGTGTGTGTGCTGTTTAAGTTGCTAAGTCTGTGGTAATTTGTTATCACAACAATAAAAAAAAGAATACACTCACCCAGCAGGAAGTGTTGTCCTGGTGTCCAGAGTAAAGCTCCAGAATGAACTCTTGGATGGTTGAAGGGAGTCATGGAGGGTTGAGAAATGGAATGCAGCTTGAAGTGGCCCAAGCCAGCAAGAGACAGGATGGTCTGAGTGTTGGGGTGGAGAAGACATGGGAAGTGGATAGGTGGTATAGCCATTATCTATTGTACATAGCAAACTACCTAAAAACTTAGAGGCTTGGAACAATACTAAAATCCTGCAAGTCAGCAGCTGTGTGACTCTTCTGCTGATCTCTGTTGGACATTCTCATACATTCGTGGTTACTGGCAATCAGAGAGGAAGCTGCATTGGGAGTTTGACTTGTGAGCTGGGGTGATGAACTGATGGGTCATGTATTTCTAAACACTGAGCAGATTAGCCCAGACTTGTTCACAAGGTTGTTAGCAAAGGTCTCAAGAGCACCAAGAACATTTTTCAAGTCCTCACTTAGATCGTGTCTGCTACTACCCCATTGGCCAAGGAAAGTTACGAATTTGATCCAGAATCTGTATCGGTTTGCCTGGGCTGTCATACCAAAATACCACAGACTAGGTAGCTTAAGCAACAGAAATTATTTTCTTACAATTCTGGAGCCTGGAAGCTGGAGATCAAGGGGTTGGCAGGGCTGATTTCAATTTCCTGAGACTTCTCTCTTTGGTTTGTGAATGGCTGCCTCTTCCCATGATCTTCTCTCTGTGTCTGCTCCTCTGGTGGTTTTTTCTCTTCTTATATAAACACTAGTAATATTGGAGTAGATCTTACCCAAATGGCCTCATTTTAACTTAATTACCCCCTTCAAGACTTTATCTTCAAATATGGCTACATTCTGAGGTATTCTGGGTTAGGGCTTCAACATATGGATTTTGGGAGGACACAGTTTAGTCCATAACATTTGGTGTGGGAGGAGATTGCCCAGGGTTATGGATGGTGGAAGGTGGAAATTTGAGGGAATATTGATGAAGGTCTTCTCCCGTGTCTAATAAAATTTATAATCCCATGGGGAAAAAGCAAGCAAGCAAGCAAACAAACAAAAAATCCCTTTCGGAGAGACTATGGCACTCAACAAGTATCACTCGGAGGGTGATGGAGTGATCGTCAACAACACTGAGAGCATCCTAATGTCCTATGGCCATGTGGAACTTACATTCAGTGATATGAATACGCCAGAGGCCTTCAAAGGGACCAAGAAAGATACCATCTACCCTACCCCTTACTGTCTTATCTTTCTGTCCAAATGCCATGCAGTCCTTCCTGATGCCATTTTATCTGATGAAGGACTGTGAGATTAAGCAACCTGTGTTTGGTGCAAACAGCATCAAGCAAACAGTGAAGGCTGAAGCAGGAGGTGGCTAGGAAGGCGCTGCTTTGTACAAGGTGACCTTCACAGCAGGGGGTGTCATTGAGTTTGGACAGCAGATGACCCAGGTGGCATCTCAAGCCTCCAGAGGTGAAGCTCCCAATGGACCCCATGGCTACTCTCACGTGGCCAGCAGGGACTGTGTCTTTCCCCCACCAATCACCAATGAAATATACCCCTGCCCTCCTGGCTACCCCTACTCACCACCTCCACCTATCCAGGACCTCCCATGATGTTCAGGGCCATGGGATACGTGCAGCCCTTGCCACCACCCTATCCTGGGCCCATGGAGCCTCCAGTCAGTGACCCTGATGTCCCCCCTCTACTCCTGCAGATGAAGCCAAGACCGCAGAAGCAGCTGCCTGTATCTATTACAACCCGGGCAACCCACACAATGTCTACATGTCCACGAACCAGCCTCCGCCACCTCCCTATTACCCCCTGGAAGACATGCCCCCTCCTCCCTGCCTCCTGCCCTCACACTCCTTTCTACTCCTCCCCTTGGGACTGTGGCTGAGTTGGGGGAGGTGAGGGAGGGCCTTGTTCTTCTTCCAGGTCTGACCATAAATAGTTACCAGGAACTAGCATTGCAGGATGGAGGAGCCCCAGGTCTCTTGAGAGGCACCGCCCAACTTCCCACACCAGTTCGGTGCCCACGGTGCTGCTCAGCCCACCTCCCTCATCATCTCTGGGGCTCTCTTCGGGAACACAGTTGGGCGGGGGGATCCCCTTGTTCCTGTTTCCCTCTTGTAGCTTCTCCCCACAAGGGACTCTCTGGCCACCTCCTCCACTGCAGTCCAGCTCCCTCAGTCTGGTAGCCACTCTACACTCAGCCTCATGAACCCATCAGACCAGCCAGGTATCTTTCCTGTGGACCCCTGCCCAACCTGTTCACATTCCCTCTTCTGGTCTGTGACTAGCTGCAGGAAGCCACTGTCCTGAAGGCTGTACACATTACACATAACCTCACATTCCATTCCATTTGCCCAGGTTCCAGCCCTAGTCATGCTCACCCTCCCTGCCCTGGGTCATGCTGTTGCCACTCGGTGTGTCTTTGGGAGCTTTAACATGAGTTTGCAGGGGTTGGGTGGCACCGGGATAAGACCATTGTGTCTGAGGAGGGAGCCTCCCTGCTTCTCTGCAAGTGTTTATGGGATTTGCTTTCCCTCTCGTCTGTCTTCCTTCTAGAAGAGGTTTCTCAACTGGAACTGGAGAATGTGTGTCCGTCCCATCATGCTGTATGGGGCTGCTGGGAGGACTGGGAACAAGGGCCCGTGACCCTGCATGCTGACGTGATCCGCACCAGCCCCTCAGCCTCCCTTTCCCTTTAAGCCTCATGCCCCCTGGATGCGCTAAAATTCACTCTTATTTGCTCCTGGACCGCCGTGACGTAAGGAAATGGTTACTTAAAGAGAATTCCCTATTTATTTGACAAAAAAACCCAGTTAATATATTAATGTGAAATAAACCTTGTTTGCACCCTGATGTGTTTGCTGAAAATGTGAAATAGTAAAAATGAAGCAATTGGGAAAAAAATCTGTAATCGAATCCTTCTTAAGGATGGTGGAAACTAGAGAATCGTTACTCTAACAACCTACCACTGAAGGTTATAAAGATGTAGGAAAGGAAATCAAATTCACAGTATTTTCCAGAGCTTACTTTGTGAAAGATACAGTATCTTAGAGAAAGTGACTGCAAACTGTGGCCGTGGGTTAGATCTGATTCCCAACCTATTTTTATAAATAAAGTTTATTGGAACCCAGCCACGCCTGTGTATTTGTGTATTGTCTGTGACTGTCTTCGTGCTACTACAGTAGAGTGAAGCAGTTGTGTCAGAGGCAGCAGGGTCTGCACACTTTTAACCTATATGCTATTTGGCCTTTTATAGAAAAAGTTTGCTGGAAGAAGAGGAAAATAACCAGACAACCAGCAGCAGGAAGCATATGGTCCAGGGGAGGGAAGGAAGGTGGCAAGCACAATTCCCCTTGCTCCTTTTATGTAAACAAATGACCAGATACGTTTTGTGACTGTGACAAGTACTGGTCCCATGGTGACACTTAAGAAGTTCATGGAAACTCTTTCCTAGAGAGTTGTTTTACAACGGCCTTGGCCACCCACCCATCTGCTGCCACATGCCTTAGTCCTTTCAAGTATTATCTAGAGATATCCAATTGTCAGATGCAGAGAACAAAGGAGGAGTCTCAGCTTGAATAGGGATTCCCCTTCCTATGACATTTCATACTAAGCCTCATTCACACCCAATATGAAGGCAGTGCTGCTTTTAAAACCCATTTCACATTTTAAAACCAATTCTGTTAAGCATGACTTCATCTGCCACTTCTTGTTATTTTTGGAGAAGCTTGATACCCATAGGTTTGAAACATTCCATCCATTTGTTCAATGGTTTTCTGATAACTATCCCTGCCCATTGGGTATGAAGTCGACACCAATTATGCAGCTGACTGGCTTAACGATAGAGTATTTTAGACTGGGCCACAGTTGTTCTTGTTCTTACCATGTCTGGATACCCAGTGCTCACTATCCTAGAAAACCCAGGACTTCAAAACTGGTGAGATTTTACTCTTGCTGCAAATGAAGAGTGCAGAGAGAATTTGGGAATGTATGAGAGTTGATAGTAGACTCAGGGTCTGCACTGCAGACAGTCTGTAACCCCACTGGAATCAAGAGAGAAGCAGGCTTTTCAAACCCTTGCTGCATAAGCCTTGTTATCGCGGAAATAGACCACTTGAGATAGAAGCACAGACGGATTTGCTGCTGATGACAGCTCACCAGGACCCGGCTTTCCATTCAGGTACATTGATATGCATATTCACTCTACTGGAAAAAAAATCATCTCCTCTTCTACCCTGGGACGCGGCTTCTGTAGGCTCTGGAATCTGCTATTTGATACCCACCTGCTGGTACGATGTAAGCGGCTGCAATAGGCGTCAAGCTATGAGGGCTCCGAGGAGCACTACTACAGTGCGAATCGCTTCCTTGCTCTGCACTGTTTGGTGATTGTGAGATGGATGGCCAGATTAGCACAGCACACAGTGTTTGTGTAAGGAACAGGGAGGGTGATTCTCCCCTGCTTCTCCTACCAGCTATTTTTACCAGTCCCTTTGCCATCTGTAAAAAATAAGGTATCTGCTAATGTTTCTTAGTGGAAATTCAAAGGCCAGAATCTCTAATTCAAGCCCAAAGTGAAATTGTTTTGTTTCTTTCTGCCCTCAACCTGCCATATAAGAGCCTCTGATGCTACTGGCCAAAGAGGCCCTGGCCTAAGCAGTTGCTGGCTCGTAGAAGCTTCCAGCACAGCAGTTTGTTGTCCTTAATGTTTTATATCATGAACTAACTATCTAAACATAACCACGCTTCCAAAATGCAGAAAGTTGTTTCCAAAACACAAAAACAAGTTGACAAAAAAGGTGGAAGTACAGATAGCTTGGAGGCGTGAAGGCTGCCTCATTCTCCCGGAGACTTGTGCAGCCGTGTGGGTAATCTATGTTAACATCTTGTCTTCAAGATGTTGACCTCACTCTGATTTAACATTCTAGAAAAGGATTCATTTCTTCTCCATTTCAAAGCTGTTTATCTGACTTAGAAAATAGCTATTTTAAACAGAAGCCTTTACACTTGTCTGAGTAAGTTCTGTTCCAATTTTTGTTTTGGCCATAAGTCAAAGATAACAGCTGTGTGCTTGTGGGTTCACTGAACTCTACGTGCTTGTTGGCTGCATCACCGACCAGAGGGAATAACCAATAATTAGAACATTTCAGGTCATCTTGGGAAGAACAGAGTTTTCTCATGTTTGGAAAGGTGGTGTGACCTCCCTCTGATTTTCCCAAATGGGGATCTTTTGATGACTGAGTGTGGAACTGAATATACCAAGCCTGGTTTCATCGCCACTCTGTCCTCCTTTTCCCAAAATGCCACCTGATAAATGGAGGCTTAAAACTATGTTTATTATTGTTCAGCTTAACTCTAGCTCTGCAATGGGCCTGAGCCATGAAAACAAGCAACAGCGCTTGTGTACTCCCTGCATATCAGCATTCCTGATCATAATGATTTGTGACTCAGACCTTGAGAGCTGTGAGGTTTCTTCCTAGTTGAATCAATACAAGTTTACATAAATACATGTTTCTGTTTTCCTTTTGTTCTGGTTTCAGCCTTCGTGTTTACTTGCTGGCTACAGACAATGGGAGAGTGGTTAGGAGAAGAGAAATTGAGCAGATAGATGATTCAGAAGAAATTATTTGGGTGGGATCTGATGTCTTTACCGTGTATGACTTTTTTGTTTGTTTTGCTTATGAAGGATAATGTGTTGGAATTTTCACTCGGAAAGATACCATTTGCCCTATATAGTAAGTCCCCTACAAACGAACAAGTTCTGTTCAGAGAGTGTGTTCAAATGTCCAACCAAGTTAGCCTGCGTAACCCACTAACACAACCGGCTGTATAGGTCTGTACTGTAATAGGTTTATAGTACTGTTTACACAAATAATACAGTACTGTACAGTAAAGTACACAAAAGCACAACCACTTGTAGAGTATGCATGCACATGGCAATGCACACCAGTCACGTGAACTAACATGTGATTGGACATGTGAAGGCAACTTGAAGGTTCATATGTAGGACACTAACTTGTATATCCAAAGACTATAACTGTTCATCTATCACATTAATTATAAACTACAGCCATGCGTACAGTACGAACCGTTCATGTCTCAGGATACTCAGTTTACTAGTGCTTTTTGCACCAGAGACATGCATCCTAAAGCGTTAATCCAACAGTCACATAGGGCCTGGTCTGCTGCTGATGCCAGGAGCCAAATGAGCATCTATATTTACACTCTCTCCCATTCAGGGAGAAAAAGTTGGCCAGTGATATGGTGATTATTTTCACTCAGTTTTATGCCATGGACAGGAAAACCTTTCTCTTCTCCTTGAATAATCACAAGGATGAAGGAGAGGCCACCTTTTCAAGATTTACCCCGCAAGACAGTCTCTATTATCAAGAAACAACTCATCACTGATATCCTGCTCATACTCTACCGTGGAATGTGCCTTGGGCTGCTTTCTGTGACGATGCTATTTAGGAAATAAGAAAATGCACCTGGCTGAGGTCAAAAATTCAGACCCCCTCTTCTGCTTAACAAACTCTGGGCCCGCAGGGCTGCTCAGGGCCAAGTGGGAAGATGGCTTTTACTAAGTTGTCCACATTTTTCATATGGGCTAGTGGCGTCTCTGAGCATGTTTGGGCTTCTTGGTGTCAGTTTGAACTAAAGACTTTTTATGTTGGTTATCTCTGACTTCCTTATCCTTAAATCCTATTTCAATAAGATAGTAAATCCATTATTGGTAAATGAAAGTAAATGAATTATTACTGGTTAATTTAGACCCATTTTCTATGTCTGAATTCACTGAGGTAAAACCCAGCTATACAGAGATATTTGTGTGGAATAGCCACATCTTTTCCATTTATTTCTTTAAGAATACTTTATATGGCAATTTATATTCAAAGGGAAAAATTAGAACTAATTTGAAGGTTATGTTCACACGATTGGCCAGCATATGATCATTTAGATAGATTCTTGAAATGTAACCTACATCAGGGTTGGTAACAAGAATTCTGTCCAATAATTAATGATAAGGAAATATCAATAGCATATTCCAGCCTCTGAAGGTATGTGCAAAGCACAGTGCCTACCATGCACAGCTCATGGTCACCGTGTCCCTGCAGGTTGCTTCCTAAACTGCTCCTGAGAACAAAGGACTCCGAATAAGCCAGGACTGCTAAAACTCTCCAAAGATGGAATGTGTGCGTTCAGCTAGAGGAGACTGAGAGACACTCATCTTCCTGAAACAAGACACCAATGTGCCACCATACTTCTGAGTCACATTTCTTGTCTGCGTGGAACATCCCTCTAGGATTGAAGGGACAAAGGGAGGTGGTAGGGGAATTTTGTTGACTCTCAGAGATGCCTGTGCTTGCAAATTATTTTCAGCGTGAAGATTTAGAATCTGGGGAAAGACAGGAAAGTGTGCAGC
Organism: Tarsius wallacei; assembly: GCA_963574415.1. Classification (NCBI taxonomy): domain Eukaryota; kingdom Metazoa; phylum Chordata; class Mammalia; order Primates; family Tarsiidae; genus Tarsius; species Tarsius wallacei. The sequence continues at coordinate 19,377 of CAUYQG010164039.1, forward strand.
AGGGACTTTTTTTTTTCCCCTCCCACATCAGCATTTCTAGCAATGGACTGATTGGTGTGAGAAAGTAGCTGCCCTGAGGAGTCAGGTGCAGCATTATAAACGGTACTTCCAGTCAGCTTTTGTGTCTAGCCCAGTGGTTTTTAAGCCATGGGCCCTCCCCAGTGGTTTCTCTCCTTGACTTTGTCACGTTGTCATACAAGGGGTGTAGCAAATAGGCTGCCGGTCTCTATCTCCTAATCTATTTAATCAGATTAATGTTTATGCTGTTCTCTTACCTTGTTTATTCCTCAAAGTACCTTTATCTCCTTCACCTCTTGATGAACCACGTAGGTGCTCGTTAAACAATGAAAAAGAACCTCCAGAATGTCTCCGTCTGTTGTGTGAACTTAAATGAATCTGATAACCACAACAGAGCAGATCTCCGAACACACAGGAATACATTATGATTCAGTTTTCCAGGAGCTGAAAAAGAAAGCCATACACTTTTCTATTAAAGAATCAGAAGTCGATTTTCTGATACAGCTGAAGGTAGGTATTATTAATGATCATTATTATTATTATACTTATTTTATTCCTATACTGAAGTCATTCCTTCTGACCTATCTACATTTTAAAAAGTATTTGGGGGAAAGAAAAATCAGTAGATATGGTAAGGGCATCAGTGACTTAATGACAACCACCACCCACCTCACAGGTTATTATGAGCATTAAATAAGAGAATAAATAATAAGGAGCTAGCACAGGTACATGGCAACTAAACCCCCACTTCCCACTAGGCTTTTAAACTTAAACCATTGCTCCTTTACCAGTGTTTAGTATGCCCTGTTTTTAGTGTAAGGAACGAAGAAATGAATACAGTCATCCTCTGAAGGCATGGACTCCACATTGGATAGAAAAACATTTAAAAAAAAATTGTGTCTGTACTGAATATCTCAGACACTTTTTCTTGTCATTATTCCCTAAATAATAAAACAGTATAACAACTCTACGTATAGCATTTACTTTGTATTAAATGTGACGAGTAATCTAGAGAGAAGTTATCCAGGAGAAGGTCCTTAGGTTCTTAGGCTACCTGCAAACATGATGCCATTCTACATCCGGGACTTGAGTGTTGCTGATTTTGATATTCGTCCCGACACCAATCCCTAGAGATGGCAAGGGACGACTGTATTTTTAAGCTACGTATTACGTGCGAGGCACTGTGCTAGCTCCTTATTATTTATTCTCTTATTTAATGCTTGTAATAACCTGTGAGGTGGGTGGTGGTTTATTTTGCAGATGTGAGAACTGAGTACAATAGAAGATGGGGTCATGAGAAAGGGCATCTGGGGTTTCAGCTGTTAATCGTTTACATTCTGGGTTTAATAGGCTTTCTGTTTTTAAAATTACTGAGGTCCCCACAGGGCGTTTGGAAGAGGCAGAGCAGAGTTTTGTAGCATGGTCGGAAGTTGTTCTTGCTGAGAGGCCAAAGGCACACCATTGCAGCCTTCTGAAATGAGCCCTTTCTGAACCCCAAAGGGAGGATTTGCTGGGGCAAGTCCAAGGTGTGGTTAGTGGTCCTGCCTTGGGTGTATGATGACATAGCTCCACCCAACTCCAGAACTGTATTTACCACATGAATAATGAGGACTGTCACCTACTAAATACTCTGGGCCAGGCACTGTTCTAATGGCTTGACAGTTCACGTAACCCTAAAAACCCTATAAGGTAGGAGTTAATATGATCCCTATTTGGCAGAAAATAAAATTGAGGTAACAGTGGTTGAGTAAATTTTCAAGGGTCCCAAAACTAATGAATAGTGACGTTGGGTTTGATTCATGCCAGGCTGGCTTCTTTAAGACATTGTTCTTTAAGACATTACTGCTTTTCACTCATGCCCTTCAGAACCGTCCTTTGTTAAGCTGAGTTTGGGGGTGGAATTCCTGTCTCTCTGAATCTTCTTTCATTCACCTCCTCCCTCCCAGTCGCTTTCTTCTGACTTTCTTTCATTCTGGGGGAATCCTTTCTTCTTTCTTAGAGGGACTTCTCTTCAAATCCGGTTTTCTCTGTTCCTGCAGAGTAGATGACCCATTATGCTCAAGGCCCTTGGCACTTGAATTGCTAGCAACTGAGCAGCTAACATCCCTTTCTTGGGCAGGGACATCTCAATCCTCCTGTTTGCATTCTATCCTGTTAAGGTAGCAGAAAAAGAGAACAACAAAATAGTTGAACTTAGACAAATTACAGAGATAATCAAAGGGTAGCTCACAATGCTAAAGTAACAGCTTAGGCCCTGACGTTGGCCTGGGTTTACATCTCTACTATTCTATTCTAGATAACTAGATAGCTGAATATAAATACAAATCTCTGGTTTGTCTACTGTAAAATAGGTTTGATTTCTAACCCACTGAGTGTTTGTAAGAATCAATGAAGATGGTATGTAGAGAGTGCTCATCATAGTGCCTTGCAGCTATAAGCTTTTAACAAAAGATATTTTCATTAGATGTGATTATTATGGTTATTAAAGCCGGGAATGACCAAAGAACTGACTTCGGCTCATGCATTTTACCTTTGCAAATGCTCTGAAGACACTTGATGTGACTGGGAGTATCTTAAATCATTTGGGGACTTGCTATGTTCTGTCAGCCCCTCCTAGCACGTAAAGGTGGCTCCACCTAATTGCAGATTTTACTCAAATTGGTTACAAGATGCTAGGAGGAAACTTTTATATAGCTGTATTTAAAAGCAATTATATTATTTTCAATATAGTTTTAAAAATTTCAGAAGGAACAAATTATTTTCCAGAAGCAAGATTTTAAAAGTTTGTTGAAAGTGTATTAGAAGTCAAATTTATAGAGTCAAATATGTAGAAAGGAGAATGAGAAGAGAGATTGATAAACTGAGTTAATGACTCAGTTTCATTTAGGTTGAAAATGGAAAGATCTGGAAGTAGGGTCATGGTTTGGTGTCGGACAAAAAGCCATCCCTTTTTTTTAGTTGTGCATCTTTTCAAGTAAGATGGTAATACGAAGAAAAGGTAAGGAGAAGCAGCTGGGTTGACTGTTCTGGGCAGGAGAGGAAGTAGTTTTGTTTTTGAAACTCTCTCTCTCTCTCTCTCTCTCACACATACACACACACACACATGCGCGCGCGCGCACACACACACACACACACACCCCAACACATCGTAGGCAAAGGCATACAGATGCTGGTCAAAGGATCTTAAAACAGTATAGACGCAAATCCCAATCTGACCAACTACATTGGGAGGAGAGGCAAATTTTTAGTTCACAGATAAAATATCTTCAAAGACATGAGCAATAACCAAGAACATAGGGTAGGAAGGCTTGAACCTATGAGCCAGAGGAAACATACAAGCTATGAAGAGATCAAGTGTTTATGAACAACAAGTAAGGATTATAAACCAAGCACCAGCCTCTGAGGAGATGTTCAGTATTTCTGTTTTCAGTCTTTTGGTTGACAAATCTTTCTTGAGCATCTATTCTACATTAGGCATTGGGCAAAGCGCAATGATAAAGATTTCAGAAGAATTCCTAACCTCAGAGAGCACGCAGGTTAGTTTCTGCCAATCTTGCTTTAAATAGGATTTCCCATAAGCTTAATATGTTGACACAGGTAATTAATTTTCAGTTAAAATTATTTGCTATATAAGTAACATTTATATTTTTAATGGGAAAATTTATAGTGCTTAGATCATGTGAGATAATTTTTGAATCTTAGGGAAACATACTCAGCTGAATTTTCTAAGGGATAGGCATATGCCACTCAAATGTCTGATGGCAGTTATTCTAATTTTAGGCACAGAACTGTATGAGTGAAAGATTGACTTATTGGTCCCAATTCTTCAGCCTGCCTGATTTCCACATCACTTGCTGTGGGACAGAGTAGCTCTTCCCTGTAATGGAGGTGTTACTTGATTACTTGGTTTTGGTCTCAGCCAGGTCGTTCGCATTGGCTAATGAGATACTTGCATAGATGTTTGAAATGTGCTTGCACGTGGCCTTACCAGCTTGCACATCTGCTGTTTGCAAAAGAAGAGCAAGTTTCAGCTAGACTGTTAGTTCAAGGAGGATAAAAGACACAGGAATCAGCCGTAAGGCCAAGCCCTAAGCCCAACCTGAAGCTTGAAGCTAAGTCCAGTTTAGCGCCACTCAGTTCAATTGAGTCTTTGCTGGCCAGCAGACACGTATGAGAAGACATGAGCACTGTTTTGAACTAGCATATTATGTGGCAAATTCATGCCTTGCTAATTCACTTCTATTTCAGTGAGCAAAAGCTATAGATATCATTGTGAGTTTTCTCTGGAGCCATTTATAATTCAAAAATCATGAAAGTCCCAAGTCCTTTGCCTAAAAAATATCTTCCACAGACAAGATAGTCAACAAATGCTTAGTGAATTTGGCCTCACTCTGTCTTACTGTACAACATGGATCCAAGTGAAAATGAGAAAAGAACCATTTTGAACACCATCCATGATGTTTCAAAACACCTGTTATGTATAGGCCGGTTTTCATAGCTGTTAGAGATATAGGCTGGAAGGTCCTTGTTTAACTAATGAGTTCTTCTGTAGTTTATATGTAAATAAAGTCCCATAGCTGCTGTTGCTTGTATCCGGAATAACAGCACTTTGAAGAAAAATTTAACACTCCTTCAGTGGAAGGCTTTTATTCTATCACCATTCTGTGAATAATTATAAGGGTATGGAAATTTTGCTATTATTATTACTATTACAAAGACAATTGTCATTTTTTGAGTGTTCGTTGCTCAGAATGATACTGTCTTAAACCCACCTACACTAAGTCCCTAATGTAAAGGTTTTCCATCTTGCTTTGACTCACTGCTGGAGTCTAACTGAACTTCCACACATGAAGGCAGACCAGGCAAGAACGTATTCCAAAGTAAGACACTGAATATTAGAACCCAAGATGGTAGACATTTCTTTGAAAATATAATAAAATAACACAGTGGCAACAGCCAGTATTTATGGAACACTTTACTGTTTGGGATGCAGTATAGAACTTTCTACACACTTTGTAATCTTCACAAAACATCTTATGAGATGCGTGCATCTCTGACCTCATCTCACTCCGTGGTTCAACACTTTCACCAAAGCGCTCTATATAGCTGGTAGGTGGGATCTGAACGGAGGCTTCAGAGCTTAACCACTATATTTTGCTTGTGGCCAGAAGCAGAAGCAGGAAGACTCTGACTAGAATCCAGATTTTGGATGCAGACCATTGACATTCAGATTCCTGACAGCTTAGTGAACTACCTTCTCTGCCTTTCGGAGTCTTAGTTTCTTCAGCTAGAAAATGGCAATACGATGACCGGTACTCAGGGCCTTTTTCATGATACAAATGAAATAATGATCAGGGGCTGGCATTCTTGTTAAATGGACCTGTTATTGAACAAGATTCTCATTTCCCACAGCATGAACCTTGAAGCCAGAATGGGTGGGGGTGTTGGTTGTTATCTTCTATCAGGGAAGTCACATAGTGGGTTTACTCAGTATAATGTTGTTACTTTAGGAGAAAATTCTTGGCTTGCAAAATAGTTGGACAGGAGGGGTGTTTCCATAAAACCTTTCTCATGTGTCAGGATGCGACTAAGAGAACACTTTAAATATAGAAGATATAACCATCAATGACCAACTCTTCCTTTCAAGAAGTAAACACGATTCTTTTATGATGAGAAACTGTAAATTATCTACTTTAAGTTCAGCAGTTATAATAATGTAGTCAAGAAACTCAAGATGGGCTAGGTCCTGAAAGCATGAGTTCAATGTTAAAAGAAGTCAGTTTAGGGCAAGTGAAAACCTGGATAAATTTGTAAAGTATTGTCCAGAGAGCCTGCATTTTTTACTTATTCAGGCTTTTGATGCCACTGTATGCATCATTTTGACAATAGGCACAAAGGATGATTTGATGACAATTTTGCTTCTTTGCAAGGAATTTTGCTGGTTTGATTTTGCATAAGTAGGGAAGGATTATTTATGTACTATTTGAAGTAAAAATTTTCAATGTGACTAAGGTAGCAAATGAAAAAAGACACAATTCTTTAAATGTCACTTCATTCGGCAATATACATTGTGTTTCTCCTCAGCGAGTGGGGAAATGAAAAATGTCATGTACACGCAAAGTTGACAAATTGATTTTTCTTTGTGAGTACACATCTTTGCATTAAGAGTCAGAAAAAAAATATTTGTACTTTGCAGGTTTAAATGCTGAATTTATACCATTTGGCCCATTTAAAAATTGCTAAGAGGAGCATAGAGGTAAAACATCAATATTTCTGTGATGTTTTGATTTTTACTGGTGATGGTTTCTTAAATACCACCTGCTTCGTGGAAGCTGAACTCAGAAGGTAAATCGTAATTTTCAGGCATTATTATTTATTTTCAGCATTTCTAGATAGAAAACATAAAATGTTAAAAATATCTCAAAAGTGACTTGCTATGTAATTATTGTTCTTTTAAAAATGACTTGATATGTAATGTTTGTTCTTTCTTCATTCAGAATTCCTAGATGCACATATGGCTTTTGCTCTAAACTTTGCTCCTCTGAGAACCCACAGCCCTCAGAATGAATATAAAATATATAATTTCCCCCCTGAGGCCATCTGTAAGATGATTTTTCAAAAGATCAAAAAAATTGCTTTTAAACAAAGGATGAACATGGAGTTCTGGAAACCCTGATTAAATTTCTTTGGAAGTTTCCAGCCAAGACAAAGGGGGACGAGTGGAACTGCAGTGGAATTCATCTTGCCAGCAGCATCATACAGCATTTGCTCTCTTAACGCGACTTCAGCTGTGATTTATTAGGGGACCAAGTTCATGTCATTGTGTCTGATCTTCAGAGACTGGGCTTCAGATTCTGATTTTACTCACAACTGAAAATGAGGCTGGTGGTTAGGTCCTAGCCCCGTTTGACTTGATTGTCAGTCTGCACTTGGGAGAATGGTCGTCTGGAAAAACAGGGAGTGTTAACTTGCAGGTCAGGGACTCAAGCGCCCATCAGTGAAGTTTTGATCTGCAGTGAGGCTGGGAGGGACTGTAGCTCCTGACCCTCTCAGCAGGACACTTATTAAGCTGCCTGACAAAGTAGGGTAATACAGTCCTAATGTCCTCCTTTACTTTTTCTTCTTCTCTTTTTTTTTTGTTTTTGGTCACAGCTAAAGAAAATGACTAATTATTAAAATTTTGGAAGAGAAATATCCCTGGGACTTGGAAGGTCTGTGTGAAACCTTAAAGGCAGCCAATTTCGCTTCCTGGCATTTACCTGCCCTGTGATGCTTAGAAATAGTTTCCATGTGGTTACTGCCACAGTACAGCCTCTGATAAGAGGATGGGAAAATTAGTTTTGTGGAAGTCTGTCAGTCTAGGGGTAATGTGTTTGCCTACGTATAATTTTTTTTAATGGCCTAGAAAAAGAGGGTTGTTGGCTAACTTTTGTGGAGAACAATAGGGAAAGTAGAAGATTTATGAAAATTAATTTTATAATCTGAGATAAGAAAAAAATCCAATCAATGTAATTAAATTCAATGTTGAGTTTATGAAAAGAGACATATAAAAGATATGGCCAGTGTATAGTGCTCATTTGTTTTCAAATCTTGGGATCTCTGCTTTCTTAATAAGAGACTGCTTCTTGTTTGTGCCTGACTATTCTTTTTTTTTTTTTTGAGTTGGAGTCTCACTCTGTTGCCCAGACTGGAGTGCAGTGGCATGCTCCTGGCCTCCGCAGCCTCCACATGCCTGGCAGAACTTCTGTCTCAGCCTTCCAAGTAGCTGGAACTATAGGCACATGCCACCATGCCTGGCTAATTTTTTATTTGTTGTAGAAACAAGGTCTCGCCAAGTTGCCCAGGCTGGTCTCAAACTTGTGGGCTCAGGCACTGTGCTCGCCTTGGCCTCCCAAAGTGCTGGAATTACAGGCTGAGCCACTGAGCCGGCACTGCCTGACTATTCGTAACTCAAGAGGAGAGATGATGGGCCCCCTCGTGGCAAGTCTTTTGGGAAGACATAGTCTACTCACTATGACATATCTGGAGAGAAGGGGACCCCACACCTATTTTCTTAAATTTGAATATTGTTAGAGTGAATCTTTTTTAGTTGAGAGGGAGACTGATTCAGACAGATTGCCTCTTCCCCCATGGAAAGGTCATCTCAACTATAGAAAAATAGATGTTATCTTCAGCCACCTTGTCTTGATAGACATTGAACTGGGGCCTCATGACACTGACTTGTATTTAACATAACCCTTTCAAAGCACTTACTAAAGGCCAAGTGCTGTTTTCAAGAATATAGAAATACTATTAACTCATTTACTCCTTATAACAATCCCACGAGGTAGGTCTGATTATTATCCCCATTTCTCAGGTAAAGAAACTGTGGCATAGAGACCTTGAGCTGAAGGTCAAATAACTAGTAAGTGGGAAAACCAGGATTCAAACCCAGGCAGTCCAGCTCTGGAGTCCTTGCTTGTTCTAAGCTGCTTGATAATGATACATTCCTGACTAGCAATCCTTTTCCGCTAAACCACCTGTAGATTGCTTACAGTGTACTTGGAACATGAAGATCTTCTTAGGGGGCCAAAGAGTTCAACCTGACTCCAAGATTGAATTCTCTTAGATTTTGAGCTGTGATGCTGTGATAACTTGTCTCGCACATGTCCATGATAGTTCTACTTTAATTTCTTCAATCATGCTATAAAGCTTCAGAGCTGGTTAGCCCTGACTAAGCACATCCAGGTCTACCAAAAACCTCTAACAGAATTATCTTCTGAAGAACAACTAACTCTTGGAGAATGCCCCCGACCCCCGGTGGATAGCTACCCCTGTTGTACTGAGGAACTGTGAAAATATCCTTCCCTTGATTGTTTCCGTTGTAAGTGTGTCAGGTTTGTGAGATAGCTTTCTTGCCTGTTTGTCTTGCAGCCTCTGCTTAGCAGGGTGCCTGATGGGTAGCAGGTATGCAAAGGTACTCCAAGAGGTGCATGAGGTCAGTTGACCTTTGCCGCCTGGATCCTGTGGACCTCCAGGTTGGGCCAACGGACAAAGACTCTGTCTCCTCTCTACCTCAGGGACTGATTGTATGAAGTTATAACATAGCTTTATTTGAATTTTGTCAAACAAAATGTAATGATTATTAGAGGTTCTGAGACAGAAATGGGGAAGATAGGATTTTTATTGGGAAAAACTCCCCAAATAGCTATTAAGCACCAATTTCCCAAAAGAAACTAGAGGGACTTTAATTGCCTCTGGATTCATTTTGCCAATTCTCAGGTGCCTTAAAAAATGAAAATAGCACCAAATAAGAGGTTATTATGAAAGCAAAAGAGGCCATTTAAGAGTAGAAAAGCTTCCTTCATATTTGTCCTGTTTGTGATTTGTGATATCTAAATTATAGGATATGTATGGTTTGGTAAGGAACCTCCCTTGATCTAATATCCAACATTTCCCAAAGAATCCAAATAGTCTAACCTCTTAGCCTTCGCATGCCACCTCCTACTCACTCAAATCATCGTTGCTTCTGGAGTTTCCCGAGGAGTGTATACTTCACTGTCATCTGAGGTAATTTTCAATTTTTATGTGGTTGTCTCTGTTTTCTTCCCACATAGCTGCACCTTCTCTCTCTCTCTGAGTGGAGAGATTTTAATCTTCTTTTAGCGTTTCTTTTGCTCTCTTCTCCACAGTTTTGTAGTAGAGATCATAAGATAGCAGGGCTGTTTTGTGGATGTGTAGGGAGGAGATAATTGAGGATTAAAATCGGCGACTCTTCACTTTCTAGATGTGCTGCGTTTTCTTATCTGCTTGTAGGAGAGGGTTAAGGTTTACTCAGCTAGGAAGGAGTTATTTCAGGAGTTCAGAGGGTTTTCCAACAGGAGTGAGTTGGACTATTTGCTGAAGCAGTGGAGATTACAACCTGGTGAGGGTATTTGTAGCCCGGACCTCCAGGCAGGGATGCCTGTGCTAGATCCAGCCTCCCTTTGAGGTTTCCAAGGCTGGACAATTTTTGCATCTGGTGGGTACATCACTGCTTAAAAAATAAACTCAAAATTTGAGAATAGCTGCATCCTTGACAAGACGTAGCCTTTCCTAAGAGGACTGCTGCAGCTGCTTAACAATGAATTACAACATTCCACAGCTGTCTGGGCAGGAAATGAAGAAAATAATCCCCACTATCTCAAAATGGGTATTTGGGGAATGGGGGAGGATGTACGAGTTGCTAGAGCATATTCTGGAATTGGGGTGCTGAGCCTGCCTGATCAGTCTTATCTGAGATTACAGAGTCCTTGGCCATCAGATTTCAGATCGTATTAAAACATTTGAACCATCTAAAATCAAACAGCATGATGGCACAGATTTCAGATAGTGAAATAAAGTGAAAATATGTTATTTCTGCAGCAACCTGGTTTTACTTCCTCATCCTCCCATTGGATGCATTTAAAAGATGAATATCCTAATTGCCTTACACTCACATATGATGGAGCTAGTACAGGTGTATCACTTATTCATCATCATCCCAAAGATGACCATTCATATTTTTATAAAGATCCTGGTGGTTGAATGTCTGTTCACCAAATGGCTGTTCTGCAGCCCTTCACCCTTCCTCATGAAGCTGCATCTCCCCAGCACAGCTAAGACCAGATCACTCCTCTCACCTCAAAGCCTTCAATGGCTCCTTATTGGCTGCAGCCACATTTCTCAAACCTTGATGTGCATGTGAACCACCTAGATCTTTCAAAAATGCAGATTTTGATGCAGTTGGTCTAGAGTGGGGCCTGGGCTTCTGCACATCTCACAAATTTCCAGGTGTTTCTGGGGCTGCTCTGAGTCTGTAGGATGGATCTGTGCACTTTACCGCCAACCCATGCTCCCAGGCTTATTGCCTTCATATTCCTGACTCTCCATCATCATTCTACTCCCAGGGCATTTGGATGTGACTGCCCATCAATGTCTCATTTGCCTTTGTTTTCACTGAGCCCATCCTTTTTTCAAGCTCTTCGCAGATTTAGCTGTACCTCACCCAACCATTAGAATTACTGTCTCCCTCTCCCATTTTCCTGCATCAACTTTCCAACTCACTACTGTCTGCCAGACTATACATATTGGGTATGTATCTGTCTCTATCAATAAGCTGTGAAGCTCTGATGGACAGCCATCCAATTCTATATACCTTAGCCTCTGCAGCATTTTGTCCAATTTCTGCAGAAGCAAGTGCAAATGAAAATTTGCTAGACTTGAATAAAATTCACAAGTTGTATAAAATCACTTTTCTAGATGGATTTATCTTTAATAGCTGAAACTCAATGACATTCAGATAAACCTCTTCAATGTTCTTTCTTGAAAGGATGTCTTACTCCTTGGTAGTTAGGGATCGCTCCCGGGTGTTTAAAAAAAGATTTTGATTTAGAGTACCTGTGAATGTGACTATGTGGGCTAAACTTCTTAAAGGGGCAACCCAGCTGAGAATCACAAAGGAAAGCAGAAGCTGCTACCTTTGCTGGCCATACAAGCTGGGTTTTCATTGTTGCTAATGAGAGCCACTTGTGTTGACTGTCTAACAGGCAGTCCCTTAATCCCTTCTCATTTGGCTTCTAAAATTAGCCTGACTTTGCCCTGTTGGAAGAATTACGAGATAATGCTACCTTTTCAGATTTAGGTGGGATGATAGAAGAATTTAAGGTGCATTCCTAGAATCTGGAAAGATATTCTGAGCTGGACAATATTAATGAACAAGCTTTTTGAGTCAGAATAACCTGGGCTCTAAGCCTGGTACTGCAGCGTGTTAACTTTGTTTTCTTGAACAGATTAGTTAGGACAGTTTGAGCCTCAGTTTTCTCATCTCTTAGTGGAATAAATCATAACCACTTTGAAGGATTACTGAGATTAACTGTAAGAATGTATATTAATTGCCTTGCAAGCAGATGCACAACAAATAATGGTATGTATTATGACAATCAGAGCTCTGGCATGTCACCAACCTTTCAAGGCCATAGGGGAAAACTGTTTCCTCCACCAACTAAAGGAAGCCTGGGTGCCCCAATACTTCTGACACCAGATGTGTTGGTTTTCCACATCAAGCAATTCTCCAATTCTCTGCAGAAACTTACTGGGTGTCCCACAATTTAACTCTGTTCTGACACTATCTAACTGAAGATAGCATCAGATCCCACAAGGGTTGAGTCCCACAAAACTGCCAACACTTCAGATGCCACTGACAAGTCCAGGATGTCACCTGTGCTTCTGACCAGCTGGTTATAAATCAGAGGTTCCTACAATTCCCTCCTTGGATGTGATAATTTGCTAGAATGGCTTACAAAATTCAAGAAAATACTTACATTTACCAGTTTATTATAAAGGATACAACTCAAGAACAGCTAAATGGAAGGGGTGCAGAGGGTAAGGCATGGAAGAAGGGGCATGGTGCTTCTCTGTCTTCTCTGGGCATGCAACCCTCCTTGATTACCATCCCAGAAACTCTCAGAACACTGTTCTGTTGTGTTGTTATGGAGGCTTCATTATGTAGACATGATTGATTAAATCATTGACCACTGATGATCAATTCAGCCTTCAGTTTCTTGCCCTTTGGAGGTCAGAGGTTGAAAATTCTAGCCCTCTAATCAAATGGCTAATTCCTTTGGCAATCAGCCCCCATCCAGTGCTTATCTAGGGACAATTCCAAAAATTACCAAATTAACATAAACTCAGGTTTGTTGAGAGGAACTTCCTATGAATAACAAGAGATACTCTCAGGACAAAAGACCAAAGATGCTTTCAGTAGCTCTTATTTCTTAGGAAATTACGAGAGTTTTAGAAGCTCCAATGTGTGTTTCTTAGTACAAACCACAACGTCACAGGCCTGAAAGTCCATACCTAGTGTTTATTGGTCACATCTCGACTATTAGAAGCTGGGGTGAGGGAATGCAGGCAGCATCCAGGCTCTACTTTTTCTTAGGGAGCTCTTGGCCTTGTGCTGTGCCCTCTCACTGCCCCCACTCGTGGCAGAGGCAGTGACTTCATCTGTGACTTGATCACATTCCAAATCCAGCAAAATGGATCTTAATTTCCTTCTTTCAAAATCTCATGGAATCTATTAACCTTCTCCCATGAAAAAAAATGTGTTTTTATACAATTTTGTTTTTATCTCCTGGAGGTTGATGTGTCCCAGGCTAAAAACCATGGGTCCCTGGATGTGCTTACAAACTTCTGGTTCCTCGTGAGGCAAGAAGCCAGGAATAACAACAAAGTTAAGTTGGCACAATTAGAAACCAGGAAGGTTAGTAAAAGGATGGAGAGAATCACCCACTCCTTCCCCAGTTCATTTTCCTGCTCAGGAAAACCTAGGGTTAAGGCAGGCATTTGAAGGGCAGTGGGAGGGTGGGTTGCTAATCTTCCTATTATATCTCGTGTTGGGAATCATTGTCATTTGATCATATCTGTGTATTTTACATGGTTTATGGTATAATAATGATCAAAATAATGTTTTTGATAAAAGTGGACAATATCCCCATTCAGAAGACACATTGTCTCAAACATGGAAGGGAAGTTGCCCAAGCAGCAAAGTTTAGCATTCACCATTTATCTTGGTCCTGGGTGGATCTCTGTGTAGGGCTGACTTCCATTAACAAACATGAACACAGAGGATGTGGAAACATGTCCAGGCCTTGCTCATCAGTTCCCATTTTCATACTTCCCGAGTACGCTGGGAAACGTGGAAGGACAGCGTGAATTCAATTTAACAGTCCAGTAAGTGCCAAAGAAATGATCACATCTTTGAAAATAAGTGTTTTAAGCAAGATTTTTCAGATGGTACAAAAAAGACAAATCCTTTGTTTAGTAAACAGCAAACACTTTATACATTAATCATGCAGCAGACATTAAGTGTAATCAAAGGTTCCGTTTTAGTTCAAATACAACTTATGTTCCCCAATTAATTACTTACAGGACTATGCAGTTTGCATTTTAAAATAAGTGTTCTGCTTCCCAGATGTCTTCTTACAGGCATGCTGTGACCCTTCTTAGAGAGGCTGGTTCTCTTATCACAGTGATTTCAAGGCCTGCTGGGGTGTGAAGAAACTGATACAGTTTACGTACCACCTGCCATATTGGACTCAATAAGGAATTTGTGGAGCTGGAATGCAGTTCCTGTACTTAAGTAGGTTATATTCTTGGCAAAGAGGCTGTGAGTTGAGATGATGCAATTCAAATTTGATTTTTTCCAGAGAAACATTATTATAATGGAGTTATCTTCCTGACCAAGGGTCAAGTCTTAGTGGATTCACAGAAACAAGGCTATCTTACTAGTAAGGAACCTCAAAGAAAATGTGGGTTAGTCCTCTTTCCTGACTCAGCAAAGAGTTTATCCTCACTTTTCAGATGAGACAAGTGAGATTTATTTAGAGGCTAAGTCTTCTGCTAATATACTAATAAGGGGTTGGGATTTTGTAGGGTAAAGGCAGGATATAGAAGTGTCATCTAATAGAACTTTCTGCAATGATAAAAATGTTTTGTATCTGTGCTGTCCAATGGAGTAGTCACTGGCCACATGTGGTTATTGAGGGCTGAAAACGTGGCTAATGAGAATAGGATACTTAAGTTTAGATTTTATATAATTTTAATTAGTTTAAATTTAAATATATATAGTCATATGTAGATAGAGCTTGTAAACTGAATCTAATGCCAGGCATTTGAAAAGCAATAGGTAATAGGTGAAAAGTATAACCAAGTAATAAGGTGAAAAGTATAGCCAAAGTATAGATTGAAATGGTTATTTCATAATGAAGTTTAAAGATCAACAATCTGCTGGACAAAACCAAGGAACTTTAGTAGTTTGTAGCATGTTACAGTTTGCACTTAAGCCTCAGAACCATTAAAAAAACTTTATGGTACAAGGAAGAAAAGGCACACACACAAATCCCAGGGGCAGGAACAAGTCCTAAATAAAGTATTTAAACCTAAGAAGCAAGCGCCATATTTCATGAGAGAGTTAGGACAATTTAAAAAAATTCCTAAGGATAATGGAGACAGTTACCACGTAAAATTGTGGAATATACTTTGAAAAACAAAATCAAAAGCAGTTTTGAACTGGGGCTGGCTATAGGTCTAGAAGCAAAAATTATATTACTATAATTCTGTCTAGGAATTTGTATCTCACTTTCAAGTTTAACATATCTACCTTCTTTTTAATGTGGTACAAAATACCTGACATGAGATCCACTCTCTTAAGAAATTCTTACCTGTACGTGACAGTATTTTAAATTATAAGCACATTGTTGTTAGTGGATCTCTAGAACTTATTCATCTTCTGCACGATTGAAACTTTATGCTTATTGAAAAACAACTCCTTATTTCTCCCTCACCCCAGCCTCTGACAAACATAATTTTTTTTTTCTGCTATCACGAATCTGACTATTTTGAACACCTCATATAAGTTGAACTGTGTAGTATTTGTCCTTTTGTGGCTGGCTTATTTCGTTTAGCATAAGGTCCTCAAGGTTCACCCATGTTGTGACATATGACAAAATTCCTTCCTTAAGGCTGAATAATACATTCCACTGCATTTGTGTGCCACCTTTTTGTGGTCTATTTGTCTGTCAGTGAGCATTTTAGGTTGTTTTCACATCTTTGCTATTGTGAACAATGCTGCAGTGAACATGGGACTGCATACATCTCTTTGAAAACCTGATTTCAGTGATTTTGTCTAAACACCCAGAAGGATTGCTGTGTCATACGGCAGTTATATTTTTAGTTTTTTGAGGAATCTCTATGCTGTTCTTTACAGAGTTCCACATTCTCCACATCCTTGTAAACACTTATTTTCTGGTTAAAGCCTTTTTTGTAGGTGTGGGGTGATATATATTTCCCTGATGACTTGTGATATTGAACATCTTTTCATATACCTTTTGGTCATTTGTATACCTTTTTCCAATTTTTTCTTTTCTTTCTTTTTGCTTTTGAATTGTCAGAGCTCCATATATAGTTTGGATATTAACCCTTTGTTAGATATACGGTTTGCAAATTATTTTCCCCATTTCATAGGTTACTTTTTCACCTTGTTGATTGCTTCTTTTTCTGTACAGACGCTTTCTAAATTTGATGCCGCCTTAGTTGCCTATTTTTGGCTTTGGTGTCATATCCAAGAAATCATTGCCAAGACTGATGCCATGAAGCTTTCCTTTTTTTTTTTTTTTTTAAAGGTGTTTTACAGTTTGCACTTAAGCCTTTAATCCATTTTGAGTTGAGTTTGTGTATGGTGTAAGATACAGATCTAATTCTTTGCATGTGGCTATCCAGTTTTCCCAACACCATCTGTTGAAGAGATGATCTTTTCCCCATTGTGTATTCTTGGTGTCCTGTTAAAGATCAGTTGACCTGAGCTCTCTATTCTGTTCCATTGGTCTATGTCTGTCTTTATGTTGTTTCAATATCTGTAAGCTTGATTTTTTTTTCATAGAGACAAAGTCTCATTACATTGCTCAGGCTGGTCTCAAATTCCTGGCCTCAAGTCATTCTCCTACCTTGGCCTCCCAAAGTGCTGGGATTACAGGTGTGAGCCATCACATCCAGCCTGCAACTTATAATATGCTTTGAAATCGGTAAGTACGAGGCCTTCAGCTTCATTTTTCTTTCTCAAAGTAGTTTTGGCTCTTCAGGATTCTTTATGGTTTCACATACAATTTAGGATTATTGTTTTTGTTTCTGTGAAAAATGCCATTGGGATTTTGATAGAGATTACATGAAGCCTGTATATTGCTTTGTGTAGTATGGACATTTTAACAATATTGTCATTCAACCTACGAACACGAATATCTTTCAATTTATTTGTGTCTTTTAAAATTTCTTTCAGCAATGTTTTGTAGCATGCAGTGTACAAGTCTTTCCTCTCCTTGGTTAAGTTTGTTCCTGAGTATTTTATTCTTTTTGATGCTATTATAAATGGGATTGTGAAATTCTTAATTTCTTTTCAAATTGGCCATTGTTAGTGTAAAAAAACATAGCTGATTTGTATATGTTGACTTTGTATCTTATAAACGTACTCAATTTATTTATTAGTTATAATAGTGTTTTGTGGAATTCTTAGAGTTTTCTGCACATAAGATCATGCCATTTTGGACAAAGATAATTTTATATCTTCCTTTCTGTTTTTGTTACATTGTGTTTCTTCTCTTGACTAATTGCTCTGTCTAGGACTTCCAGTACTATGCTTACGTGAAGCAGCAAGACTGGGTATTCTTGTCTTGCTCCTGATCTTCAAAGAACAGCTTTTAGTTTTTCACCATTGAGTATGATGTTAGCTGTGGATTTGTGATAAATGGTCTTTATTATGTTATGCTCCTTCTTTGATTAATGTGTTGAGAGTTTTTATCAGAAAGGATATTGAATTTTATCAAATGCTTTTTCTGAGTCTATTTAGATGATCACATGTTTCTTGTTCTTTATTCTCTTGAT